>JAVJIF010016614.1:0-87602 GCA_038442645.1 Agave tequilana
AGACTATGTGTGCTTTTGAACATTAGAACTTGCAAGTCATGTCCATCAATTTGACAACAAACTACTTGATTCCATACCATTGTATATTTTCTAAGCAGCTCTTGTCATCAAAGAGTTACTCTGCTAGTGCTGTGAAGTTCCCTTGTCAAATTAGCTTTGCGTAAGGTGATGGCCAGACAGCATTTAATAAAATTTAATTGGATATCTATGAAATGAATCTGTAAAACTTTAGTCAGATATCTCTGAAATGAATCCTAAAGGAAATTCATTACTGACATATTCAACAGAGCTCAATAGACAAAAAAAAGATTCATGCAGCTAACCCTAAATTTTAGAATAAAGGTTGTGTGTGTTGATGTTGTTATTGTTGTAATTCTCCCGAAACAATAGTTTCCAAGGAGAAACAAATTCAACATAATCCTTAAAACCCATCCACCCCCTCTAGGCATTGAAATTTCAAACCCTCCATAAAAACCCAACTGATTTGACCAGCAAAACACAGGCATAGCCACATAATTAGCTGTATATAGTTCACGAGACAGGTACTTGAACTAATATAGAGCTTGCATGAGACACATCATTATCAATGGAGTAATAATAGAGTTGCAGAATTACTGTTCCTCGAAAAAAAGTTGCAAAATTAGAATTTTGAGAATGTCCATCGGTATGTTTCAGATATTGAATTGTATTGAATTCTTGAATGCTTATTAGGAATCTTGTCATTCTCATCTCTGTGGCGTTGAAGGAAGAGACGAACTCAATAAACTTCTAAGCTGCTTGCTCGCATTGGATCAAGACAGGAGATCGCCGGGAGAGCAAGTTAGGGGAGAGGGAGAGGGAGAGGGAGAGGGAAAGGTTGAAGGAGGAACTGGAGTTTGAGATGAGGAAAGAGAGAGGGGGGATTAATTTAAAATTGAAAAGAATAACTTGATTTTACAATGTATAGAATATAAGAGTATTTAAGATAATTTTTAAAAATCTATTTACTAATTTATTAGATTAACTTATCACTTATTTTGATTTAAATAACCGTACTCTGTAAACAATTGGTTTGCGTATCACTGCGGTGCCACTCCTATTGGGCAAATTGGTAAGAACGAATGAAGTTTTTGTTTTGTTCTTTCTCTTCTCCTTGTCTTTTTAATAAAAAATAATAAAACAAAAAGTTTTTTGTACAAATGGAACATTGTGAAGGGTCTTTATTGCATAAAATAACACCCTTCAAGGTTCAAATCATCTCCGTGGAACTTGCCCAAGTTTTCCCTCTTCCCTCATGATCTCCATTGCCCACCAACTTCCCATTCACCTCCAAAATTTTGCCGCCATCATTCAATCTTTAACAACAACCCCACAATCTTCAACAAGAAATCATCATGCATCTCTCTGCTCCAAAATTCTGCAACTCAATGAAACAACTCAAGCAAATCCACTGCCAAATCCTCCTCTCAAACCTCCACCATTGCCGCGAAATCCTCGATCACCTCCTCTCTTCTGCACAAACCCCCAATCTGGAGACATCAACTATGCATTGAAACTGTTCACAAACACCCAAAGCCGTCACTTTTGCCCAAACTTGATGATCAAGGCATTCTCCAAAAAGGGTAGCTTCAATTGTGTGCTAATGATTTATAGGAAGATGAGGGAGGAGAGCTTGTCGCCTGATAATTACACGTACCCTTTTGTTTTGAAGGCGGTGGGTGGTCTTCAGGCAATGGCGGAACCGGGGGAAGTTCATGCCCATGTCGTTAAATCTGGTTTTGAGTTTGATGCTTTTGTTAGGAGCTCACTTGTGGGAATGTACGCTGACATGGGTCGCATTGAGAGATTCCCGGTTGTTGTTTGATGAAATGCCTGAGAGGGGTTTGGTTATTTGGAACACTCTGATTGCCGGGCTGGTGAAGTGTAGAGAGTTTGAGGGCGCGATTTCGCTTTTTGGAAGGATGGAGGAAGAAGGTGTGGAGCCTGATGAAGCTACATTTGTGAGCACTCTTTCAGCTTGTGTGCAATTGGGTAATTTGGAATTTGGGAGGAAAATTCATCGGTATATGAACGCGAAGTTTAGATTTAGTGTTCCTATGGGAATGCATTGTTGGATTTGTATGCGAAATGTGGGTGTTTGGATATGGCTAGAAGTTTCTTTGATGGCATGCCGGCGAGAAATGTGATATCTTGGACTACCATAGTTTCAGGATATCTGAATTCTGGTCAGTTGGATGAGGCAAGGGATCTGTTTGATCGTAGCCCATCAAGAGACATAGTCCTGTGGACGGCTATGATTAATGGGTATGTGCAGTACAATCGCTCAGAAGAAGCTTTGGCTCTCTTCACACAGATGCCGATGAAAAGGATCAGGCTGGATAGATTCACAGTGGTGACTCTTCTCACTGCTTGCACGAATTTGGGTTCCTTGGAGCAAGGGAAGTGGATCCATGCATACATTGAGGACAATATGATACAAGCCGATGCTGTGGTTAGCACGGCATTAATAGACATGTACTCGAAATGTGGGTGCATAGAGAAGTCGATGGAGGTATTTAGGAACGTACAAGGAAGAAAAGATGCGGTAACTTGGACGTCTATCATCTGTGGGCTAGCGATGAATGGCCAAACCACGAGAGCACTTGAATTGTTCTCAGAGATGAAACAGGCTGGAGCTAAACCGGATGATATCACTTTTATCGGTATCCTAAGTGCTTGTAGCCATGGAGGGTTGGTGGAAGAAGGCCGTAGGTACTTTTATGCGATGAAAGAAGTTCACCAAATAGCGCCCAAACTGGAACACTATGGTTGTTTGATTGACCTCCTGGGACGAGGCGGTCTTTTGGAGGAGGCAGAGGAGTTGATAGAGAAAATGCACAATGTAGAAGATAGCGATGCTGTTCTACCGTTATGGGTTCATTGCTGGGGGCTTGTAGAGTCCATGGGAATGTCGACATGGGTGAGAGACTCGCGAAAAAGGTTATGGAATACGAATCAGGAAACGCTGGGTTGTACACACTCATTGCTAACATATATGCAGCTGCAGGCAGGTGGGAGGATGAGAACAGAGTGAGAAGAAAGATGAAAGATCTGGGAGTCAAGAAGGTACCTGGGTGCAGTTCCATTGAGGTGAGTTAGTTCCTTGTTCGATGGCTTCGTGTCATGAGATTATTCGGCATTGTGACAGTATGAGAAGATTAATGATTGAAATGCGCACATTCATTGTTTTGTCACCTATTCATTAACATTCTTTCACTATGAACTTAGATTCAATCAGAAGAAAAATACCTGTCATACTTCTTTTGCAGTCAGAATTGATATGAAATCTGTGGTGTTTTCTTCAGTTTCTCTATCTTCTTTGCTATATACATTTGGTGCATATTTGAAAATGTCATCTTTGAGAAACTTGGCACAGCAATCAATTAACAATTCTTGGAAGAAGAATAAAATGAATGAAGGTAATGACTATGCAACCCATAATACTCGAAAGCATTTCAGTCTATCAGAGAAATGTGACCTTGATCTGCATATAGAACTTACATTATTGTTTGCAGACTCGAAAGCATTCGTAGCATATGCCACATGATATGTAAATATTCGAAACATGACGCGAAAAAGAAAAATATGGCAAACAATTTATTTGTTTACAGATATCAAATTCATAGGGAAAAGTGACTCTTTTCACACACAAGGTTTTTATCATCATTGTATCATCAAATCAAATCTCAGCTGATTGCATGTGTGAGTCAAATGCAGTGATAAAAACTCAATATTGTAACTAGAAAGACAGCAATAAAAATCAATATTTCACAATCAATACAAAGAAGCTTCTGGGTCACTGGGTCACCAGTTCGAACTCTGTTGTGGGGTCAAAGCATTAAGATACAACTGGTTTTCGAAAAAACCATCATTCACTATAGTCAAATACAGTAGCTTTACCCTGTCAACTATGGCAATTAACTTTCTTATCAGATTCCTGTCCATGGTGGTAATCAGGTTTAACCACAGTTTCTTCAAGACCAACAATCTCAGCAAAAGCTTTCTGCAGCATCTCTTTCGCCATCTTGTAGGTCTCCACAGATGTCGCACCTTTTCAGCAAACTTAATGACATCGTCGAAAAGATCATTGTACCATGGCATTGATGAAGTTTGACCATAACTCCGTGCTTCAAAACATCGATCATCAGATGCAAGACAGTCTTGGCCTTCTTTTTCCATCGCTTTAAAATGTAATGATCTGGAAGCAAGATCCACCATTTAGCAATATAACTCCCAAGACGTGCCTACACAAAATTCCAGAAACCTCGAACATGAAGCAACTACAAACTGCCTTCTTTTCAGATGCATTAAAAATGACACGATGCCTGTTTCAATCCCCATCCTTTTCAATGGAGTACTTGCTGATAGCCCCGTCCTGAATTCTAACAGCATAGTGATCCAAGGCTTCGAGGAGTAGCTCAACCTGAAACCTTTCAAATACCGTCCTTGTATAAATATCCGCTGCTGTTTCTCCATTAGTGAGCTGGTCTTTAGAATCTGCCGGGTATGCAAAGAAGCAAAATCTTCACGTGCTTCCTTCTCATATAGCTCATCAATGGCTTGATCAAATTTATCAATAAAAGCTTGTACGAGGTCTTCATATCAAAGTGCTTCTAAAGAATCTGTTCATACTTTCCAATCTCTGAGTTGTCGACAGTTTTGCAAAGAATGAATCTTTTAGATATGCTGGAATCCATCTATGGCGAATATTGTAAAGCGACTGAAGCCAATCATTCTCTTGTAGGTTATATTTGTCGAGAACCAATCTCCAACACCCTTCAAAGGCCTCTGCTGTCTCACACTGGATGGCACATTTCTTCAAGTCATCATGAAGAGTAGGATACCTAGAACACACATCAGATAACCTCTTGCATCATGATAAAATGTTCCACTTACACAAACGGTGACTGAGTGTTAGGAAACACCTTCACAACTGCTGCTCCCATAGTGTTTCCTTCATCGGTAGTGAATGTGAGTGGCTGACAGCCAGACATTGCGCTCAACCATGTCCCTAACAACCAAGCAAAGGAGGACTTAGTCTTGTCTACAAGCAAAGCACATCCAAATTAACAAGCTGGCCATGATGATTCACGCCAGTGAATGTAGCAAGTGGCGACATTTTCTCATTCTTCTTCTAACTTGTGTCAAATATTACCGCATCACCAAAATAATTGTAGGCGAGTCTAGCTTGGATATCAGCCGGAAACATTGTTTATGCAATTCATGCTATCCCTGCATTGCATAGAAGAAGCCCTGAATTTGCAGCCTGAGCTTTCCTGAGATACTCAAGAAGCCCCCGAACATCCCTCTTCCGAATACCTTCTGCCTCATCTCTCTCAAGTAGTTGTCATGCTCCCCCTCTTTTTCCGACAGGCAATTATTTGGACTTCACGAATCCTATCTGGACTAACAACAACATGTGTATGTTCCAACGCCAATTTAGTAACAGCCCATCTATCTGCTGCTCTTCGAACCACCTCCATCATTGCCAGACAATTCCCTATGGAAAGATGCTTCCTTTTCTTCTTGGTGGTGTCATCAGTGACCTTCTTATTGTGATGACCTTCTTTTAAATACACGAACCTCTTCGTGACCAAATCCTCCACGCCTTTCTTCTTTCTGTGCGAGACCTTGCAACACGAATCCCAAATCCAAGCTGAAAGGTAACCATTATAGAATGCCCTTGCAGCTAAATCTGATTCAGACTCCATCCCGATGTACGGCTCTAGATTCTTCGCATCTCCATCAGTAGACAGGAGATCGCTTCCGATGGTACTATCCACAATAACCATTGAATTTTCTCCATGCTCTAGGAAATGAAGTAGCACGGTAGCTTCATTTGAGCTTTGATCAACATCAGACATTGGGATGTCATCATCAAGATCAACATGGTTGCATTGAGTTCATCGTCTTCACTAGAAGAGCACTCCATGAATCTGTAAATTTGAAGAAAACAACTATTTTTCTACTGCTAGAACTTATTCAATGCATTTTCTTCTCATTCAGAGATCAGATAACCAATCATCAATCAGTTTCAAAGCTCAGAGAACAGAACAGGAAACAATCTAATAGTGTTCAGTGTCCATGCCCCAATTCCTTAGGTTACCTAATTAAAGTTGTAAAACTTTTAGATGGAAACATACATTCAGTCCTCAATAAGCTCATTATTTTCACTAGAATGGAGAAATTGCTTACAACTGAGGTATTTAGAGAAACCACATTATATCTTTACAGCTAAGAATTGACAATGATCCACAGAAGCGGATTTTATTTGCGTTCAGAGAACTGACACTCCAGTTAACTTCAAAAAGTTCTCATTTCTAATCTCAGGCAACAGAAACGGAGAAAATTGAAAATTTTAAAATAAAAATTAAAATAAAATCTAAACTTTCTATTTCACAACCTAAATCCAGAAATCATATACAATTACTGTAGGAAAGAGAGAGGATATCGTCGAGGAAGTCGACAAGGATCGTCGAGGAAGTCAACGAAAGAAGGAAACAACAGCAAAGCAGGTCAGCAGAAGCAGCAGCAGGAGAACGGTCGACCGGCCCCGGTCGACCGCCCGCTGTAGCAACAGTTTGGTCGACCGGTCCGGTCGACCGATGTGCACAAACATGCACAAGGCATCAGCGGTCGACCGCCCGGTCGACCGCAGGAGGAGATCGGTCGACCGCCCGGTCGACTGACTGAAAGTGCCTAACTCTCGGTTAGGCCCGGTCGACTGGCCCGGTCGACCGATGCATAGGGTCGGTCGACCGACCGGTCGATCGAAGTCGGGTCGAGCTGTGTTTTGCTGAATTAGAAATCTGTTGTATTTAAGGCGGATTTTCTAGGGTTTGTTGTATCTGGGAAAATTGTTGCTCTCTTGATACTCAGAGGTGCTGCAGAATTTGTAATTGATTAATCCAATCATTAGAAACTCTCTTTCCTGCCCCGAGGACGTAGGCAACAAGGCCGAACCTCGTTAAATTTTTGTTTTTGTGTTCTTTCTCTGAGTTTGTGATTTTGTGCTGTTATTGGAGTTTGTTCTTCGTGCATTGGAGATCTAGGGCTTCCTCTTCTGGTTGTTGTCGGCGCACAGCAAGTGGTATTAGAGCTTCCCAGGTTTCGCGTGGGATTTTCTGACGATTCGGAGGGCATAAGGAGCTGAATCGGTGGAGATCGTGTGTCGATCTCAGATCAGCGGTAGTCTTGTTCGTAGGATCGTGTGTCGATCTCAGAAGAAGTGCTCAAGGAATCATTGGTGGAGTAGATCTGGTCAGAAACTCAATCTAAGATTTCGGGAAGAAGGTAAAAATCTGTTTTTATCGAAGTTGTGATCTATTTCCAGTTAGTTTTTCCGCATAGATAGAGGATCCAGTAAAATAGATGACAGAAGAAAGTACTTCAGTTAGGACCATGAATCTTCACCGAGGATTGACGTGGTGAAGTTTAATGGCACAAATAATTTTGGGATGTGGAGGTGTGAGGTTATGGATGCCCTAAATGCATCGAATCTCGAGGACACTCTACTTCTGGAGAAGAAGTGAAGTTCAACCACTGATGAAGAGTGGGATAAGATGAACAGGTCTGCGTGTGCTTGATTAGGTCATGTCTAATACAAGACATCAAATATCTTGTGTTACACGAGACATCTGCAAGGCATTTGTGGGAGACCCTTGAGAAGAAATATCTGACCAAGAGTGTGAAATCACGATTGCAGCTGAAAAGTAAGCTGTATGGGTTTCAGATGAAGAAGGGGTGCTCCGTGAATGAACATATCAACCGCTACACGAAGCTTCTTACAGATTTGGTGAACGTGGATGTCAAGATAGATGAGGAAGACAAGGCAGTAATCCTCCTGAACTCACTCCGGCAGAGGAGTTCGAGACATTCACATTTACCTTTATCAATGGTAGACAGACTCTGGACTATCATGAGGTGTCATCTGCATTGGCAAACTATGAGACGAGGAGAAACGAGAGAAAGCCTTCTTAGTCGAGCTCATCAGCAGAGGCGCTAGCAAATAAGAGGCAGGGGTTCATCAAGGAAGGGCAAAGAGGAAAGAGGAAGATCGAAGTCCAGTGCGGGTTACAGGGATCTAAAGAAGAACCAGTGTGCCTTCTGTAGAGAAATAGGGCACTGGAAAGTGGACTGTCCAAAGTTCAAGGGGAAGAGAAGGAGTCGAAGTTTGACTCAAATCTAGCAAAGGTGGTTCGTACTCAGAGCAGTAATTCACAGGCAAATGGATCAGAGTCAGACTCGTCGGTGTTCTCATTCTCAGTTACAACTCCCATCGTAGGCTACTCAGGAGATAATGAGTGGATCTTAGATACTGGTGCTACATACCATGTATGCCATAATCGGGATTGGTTTTCTAACTTTGAGAAGTTGGAGGGGTGTTCAGTCGTTATGGGCGATGATCATCCATGCATCATGGAGGGTGTAGGTACAATCCAAATTAAAATGTTTGATGGGATGGTGAGGGAACTGAAGGAAGTGAGGTATGTACCTCAGTTGAAGAGAAACCTGATCTCTGTGGGAGCTTTAGAGTCATTGGGCCTTGGTGGTGTCAATTAAGGAAGGAGTCCTTAGGATGACAAAAGGCTTGATGGTGATATTGAAGGCCGATCGTCGGAATAACCTATACTACTTGAAGGGTAGTACGGTGACAGGGCAAGTGGCGGCTTCTAACAGTTCAGAGGAAGATTCAACCAGGCTGTGGCACATGAGGCTGGGACATGCAGGAGAGAAGTCATTGCAAACTCTTGCGAGGCAAGGGTTATTGAAGGGTGTCAGAACCTGCAAGATGGAATTCTGTGAACACTGTATCATCAGGAAGAAGACCAAGGTGAAGTTCGGTACAGCAACACATTACACCGAGGGGATTCTTGACTATGTTCACACTGATGTCTGGGGACCTACCAAGACTGCATCAATTGGAGGTAACCATTACTTTGTGTCATTTATTGATGACTATTCTACGCGTTGCTGGGTATATACCATGAGACACAAAGGAGAAGTCCTAGAACTGTTCGTGAAGTGGAAGAAAAACTTGAAGAGAAGTACGGGAAGGAAGATCAAGGTCCTCCGTTCAGATAATGGAGGAGAATACAAATCCGATCCTTTCCTTCAGCTATGCCTTGATGAGGGCATAGAGAGACACTTCAAAGTAAGAGAGACACCGCAACAGAATGGGGTAGCGGAGAGGATGAACAGACCTTTGCTAGAGAAGGTCCGGTTTATGTTGTCCAATGCCAGTTTATCGAAGAAGTTCTGGGCTAAGGCTTTGGCATATCATGCTACCTTGTGAATAGGTTGCCGTTGTCTGCGATAGGGCGGGAAACTCCTCTCGAGGCTTGGTCGGGAAAAGCAGCTGCTGACTATGATTTACTTAGGGTGTTCGGGTTGTCCAGCCTATTATCATGTCAAAGATGATAAGTTAGACCCAAGAGCAAAGAAGGGTGTGTTCGTCGGTTTCAAGCGTGGAATCAAAGGGTTCAAGATCTAGGATCCAACGGACAAGAAGTTTCTTCTCAGCAGGGATGTCACTTTTGATGAGGCTTCTATGTGGAAGCCTAAGGTCTCTCAGCAGGTGGAGACTAGCAAGACCAAGGAGGTATCGCAGCAGGTGGAGAATGATGCAAATCTACCATCTCTAGAGAATTCAGCATCGGTGAGGATCATACCTAGGGTGACACAGGGCAGTGATCAAGCAGTTGAAGAAGATGCTGAAGATGAAGAGGGTCAAGAACAGGTCATGGGTAATGTTCCTGACTCTACTGCAGTTGAAAGGCTAAGGAGAATCACTAGGAGACCAGGTTGGCTCACTACAGATATGGTCGTGGCGTATGCACTTCCAGTCGTCGAGGAGGCTATCCCGTCCACCTTCAGAGAAGCTGAGATCAGTTCGGAATTAAAGATGTGGAAAGAAGCCATGAATGAAGAGATGAAGTCTCTCTAAAAGAACGACACTTGGGAACTCACTAGGTTGCCCAAAGGGAAGAAGGCTATAGGCTGCAAGTGGGTGTATGCTAAGAAGCAGGGATCTCTTAAAGAAGATTTGGTGCGCTACAAGGCCAGATTGGTAGCTAAAGGCTATACTCAGAGGAAGGAATTGACTACAATGAGGTATTCTCTCATGTTATAAAACATTCGTCAATTCGTTTTTATTGGCTTTGGTGGCACAGTACGAGTTGGACCTTGACCAACTCGATGTAAAGACCGCCTCTCTCCACGGCGATCTAGAGGAGGAGATCTACATGACTCATCCAACAGGGTTCAAGACTGCAGGGAAGGAAGAAATGGTGTGTAAGCTGAAAAAGTCGCTGTATGGACTGAAGCAGTCTCCTAGACAGTGGTACAAGCGGTTCGACAGCTTCATCAGAGGGAAGAAGTACACACGCAGCCACTATGACCCATGTGTGTACTACAACAAGCTACCGACAGGGAAATATATCTATCTACTTCTGTATGTAGATGATATGCTGATTGCTTCGAGGTCGAGATCTGCTATTGATGCACTGAAGATGGATCTATCTTCAGAGTTTGAGATGAAGGACCTTGGTGAAGCTAGGAAGGTGTTAGGCATGGAGATCACAAGAGACCGAAGAGTTGGCAGGGTGAGCTTGACTCAGAAGGGGTACTTGAAAAAGGTACTACAGAGGTTCAATATCGGCAATGATACGAAGTCTGTAAGTACACATATGGCTCCTCATTTCAAGTTATCTGCTAAGATGTCTCCGAAGAGTGTTCAAGAACGTGAGTATATGACTCACGTCCCATATGCCAACGCAGTCGGTAGCCTTATGTACGCTATGGTGTGTACGAGACCAGATATATCACAAGCTGTCTCTATGGTTAGCAGATATATGCATGATCCGGGACAGGGTCATTGGGAGGCAGTGAAGTGGATCTTGAGGTACATCAAAGGAACTATTGATGTAGGTCTGGTATTTGAGAAGGACTCCAGGGAAGCAAGAGTGCATCGGATATGTTGATTCAGGTGACCTTGACAAGCGCCGGTCTACAATACGGTATGTCTTCACATTCTCTCAAGCACCGGTGAGTTGGCGCTCCACACTGCAGTCTACCGTCGCATTGTCTACCACAGAAGCCAAGTATATGGCCATGATGGAGGCTATGAAAGAGGCGATCTGACTTCAAGGCTTTCTTAATGACTTGGGCGTGGAACAGGATCTGCTGAAGATTAACTGTGACAGTATGAGCGCTATCTACTTAGCCAAGAACCAGGTCTATCATGCACGGACGAAGCACATCGACGCCAGGTTCCATTTTGTTCGGGAGATTCTAGAAGAGGGTGATATCGAACTGCTGAAGATTCACACATCGGAGAATCCCGCGACATGCTTACTAAGGTGGGTGTCAGGAATCAATTTTGCACATTGTAAGGCTTTGCTCCACGTCCTTCAGGTAGCTTGAGCTTGTTGAAGCTCATTTGGATGAACTACGGATGGCTTGATCCCTTGGGCAGGGTACGTAGGCAACCACATTTGTGCAGCCACTTTTGAGTTGATGGTCAGTTCGGCTCAGATTTGGAAGAATCTTCACCGAGGTGGAGAATTGTAGGAAAGAGAGAGAATATGGTCGAGGAAGTCGACAAGGATCGTCGAGGAAGTCGACGAAAGAAGGAAACAGCAGCAAAGCAGGTCAGCAGAAGCACAGCAGCAGGAGAACGGTCGACCGGCCCGGTCGACCGCCCGCAGTAGCAGCAGTTCGGTCGACCGGTCCGGTCGACCGACGTGCACAAACATGCACAAGGCATCAGCGGTCGACCGCCCGGTCGACCGCAGGAGGAGATCGGGAGACCGCCCGGTCGACCGACTGAAAGTGCCTAACTCTCGGTTAGGCCCGGTCGACCGGCCCGGTCGACCGGTGCATAGGGTCGGTCGACCGACCGGTCGACCAACAGTCGGGTCGAGCTGTGTTTTGCTGAATTAGAAATCTGTTGTATTTAAGGCGGATTTTCTAGGGTTTGTTGTATCTGGGAAAATTGTAGCTCTCTTGATACTCAGAGGTGCTCCAGAATTTGTAATTGATTAATCCAATCAATAGAAAACTCTCTTTCCTTACCCCGAGGACGTAGGAAACAAGGCCGAACCTCGTTAAATTTTGTTTTTGTGTTCTTTCTCTGAGTTTGTGTTTTTGTGCTGTTATTGGAGTTTGTTCTTCGTGCATTGGAGATCTAGGGCTTCCTCTTCTGGTTGTTGTCGGCGCACAACAATTTCTACTTCCGGACAATACCTCTTATTTCTAAGTCCTAAAATCCGCTGATATGCATTAAAGGAACAATCTTCACACAATTTTTTCATTTTTCACACAGCATCCTGACTCGCTATCCGATGGCAATGGTGACCACGCTCGCAGTCTCTTCTCTGACATGTTGAGAGCTTCGGTCAGGCCTGACGAGATCACCTTCATCGGTGTGTTCTCTCAGCTTGCACGCACCCTGGTTGGTCGATGAGGGGAGGGGGTTCTTTCCCATGATGTAACGACATATGGCATAACACTGAGTGGCTGCTTGGTGGATCTCCTAAGCCGAGCTGGTCGATTGCAGGAAGCAGTGCAGACCATAAATGACATGTCGATGAAGACTAACTCGACAGTGTGGGGGTCTCTTCTTCGGCTTGCAGAGTGTACAAAAATGTCGCGATGGTAGAACTGGTGTGCTATCGCCTCCTCGCGTTGGATCCTGAAAATGGAGCCAGCTATGTGATGTTGTCAAACATAAGTTCGCAGGGTCGAGGACATGATGATGGACCGCGAAATCAAGGAGCCTGGATGTAGTTTGATAGAGATGAACGGCGAGGTCCATGAGTTTGTTGCAGGTGACCAGTCTCATGCTCGATCTGATGCTATTTATTCAAAATTGGAGATAGGTAGGAATTTGAAGCTTGCTAGCTATGTAGCCGATACTTCAGAGGTGTTTCTTGATATTAGAGAGGAGGAGAATAGGACCACGGTGTATCAGCACAGCGAGAAGCTGGCCCTCGCCTTTGGTTGCTGGATTCAGCGCCAGGCGCAGCAATATGGATTGTGAAGAACCTGAGAATGTATGTAGACCGTCACAGCGCGATGAATCTGATTTACAGATTGTATCAGGGGGAGATCATCGCGAGAGAGGCGGACACGGTTTCACCACTTCAGCCATGGATCTTGTTCTTGTAAGGATTTCTAGTGATTTATTTGGCAATGAAGATGAAGAAATAAAGCTTTCTTGTGAAATTTGGATTTCTGAGAATTCTGATTTGTAACATATTGAAGCACATGCTGATGTGACCGGAAGGGCAAATTTGCCCTTTCCAGCTGCCAACAGGCAGATTTTAAATGGGTTATAAATATCCCCATTTGAGTTGATTTTTAACAAATTTTTAGAGAGCAAAAATTTTGATCTTCTTAAGTGTTTTAATACAAGTTTTCAAAAGAGTTTTTGGGTTTAAAAGATTATTCTTTATTTGTTTTCAAGGGTTGGAAAATCAAAGAAAAATAAAGATTGGGATATTTGTTTTGTTCTTCATTTCTATCAAATTCTAAGTTATTTTCCCAAGTATTTTTCTTTGTGATTTGATTTCCAATACCTTGATTTCTCACAATTGAGCTTATCATTTCTATCCTATCTATAAGATCTTATTTTGTGGGAAAATTAGTTTGTGGTCTTTGAGATCACCAAGTTGTAAACCCTTCTTGATTTATGATATCCCTCTAGTGAGAGGTGATTGTGTTAATATCCCTCTTAGTGAAGAGGTGATTATTGGAGTGGTGACTTTGTGTTGAAATCCCTCAAGTGTGAGGTGATTGTTGGTTGTTTGGCTAAGTGTCTATCCCTCTAAGTGTAGAGGTGATTTGTTTTGTGCCTTGCCTCTAGGTGTAGAGGTTGTATTGGAGAGGATTTGTGTACTCCCAAATTGTAATTACCCAAAATCCTCAGTGGAGGTTCCCTGTGTGGGAAGTCCTATGTGGACTAGTTAGTGGAAATCCTTCTGTGTGAAGGCGGGGACGTAGAGCTGTGTGCTCGAACCTCGAACATATCTTTGTGTTTGCGTTTGATCCACTTTCTCTAGCTCTCTCTTTTATATTGTGTCTTGCATTGATTCATATTGTCATATCATTCATATATGCTTGGTTTGTTTGTGTGTGCCCATACTTGTGTTTAACCAAGAGAGCTTCATATAGCACCTCAACTCTTATTCAGAGGAATCAAGAGGAGTTAGTCCAGAGCCTTCACCGAGAATTCGGCTACACTCTTTGGTTACACTAAGTGTGTTACATTAAGTCTTTTAATTCCGCATTATTTGTCATTAGATTAGTCATACACCTATTTACCCTCCCTCTAGGTGTACTTTCAAGAAGGACGAGAGGATGTGGTTGGTGGCTCTGTTGGATGTGGCGGCGCGCGACGTCAGTTGGATCAAGGAGGTTGTGAGTGCCGTGGGGAGGGAAGGGAGATGCCATGGGGGTGTTTGGGTGTGCACGAAGATGGAGCCCGGGCTGCTGCTCGCATGGGTTGAGGAGGCACGGTAGGGGGTGTTGCAGCCTGAGCTATAAGAAGCAGAGGTAGGAGGGGCAGCGGCCGTGCTGGTGTGTTGCCGAGGTGCGCCGTGGCTCCGATGGATGGGATGGAGCATCTGAGGAGGAGTCTCGGTTGGGGATTGAGCTTCACGGGAGGATCTCGGTGGCACAATGGAGAAGGAGTTCGGGGGGGTTGCCGAGGTGTGGATAGGAGCCCGAGGTGGGGTGCTCGGCCATGCGAGAGAATACTGCCGGCCATGTTGCAAGGCGCCGAGAGATTGGGGAGTTGTTTGGGAGGTGCAGGCTGAGCATGAAGGAGGAGGGTGTAGTGGGTTGGCAGCGGCTCAAGCCATGGGGTTGTGCTCTGCCGTGGAGAGTGCATGGAGGAAAAGAAGAAAAAGAATAGAAAAAAATAGGATTTGGTTGGGATTAGTATTGGGTTGTTAGGATTAGGATTTGGTAGATTGAATTATGAAGAGTTGGGTTGTGGGTTTAGATACAATCGTAATGGGTTATGGGGAAAAAGAAAATAGGATGAAAAAGGAGGTGGGCTTAGCCATAATAACACACACCAACAATAATAATTATAATAGTTAATAATGATAGTGTTTGAAATACTTATTAATTATACTAGTAATAGTAATAGGTATAAATAATGACTCTTACTAAATAACAATTTATATCTCAATACTATATATATATATATATATATATATATATATATAGACACACACACACATACACACACACACACATTAAAATACTTATGATTATTATTAAACCATGTGTTACAAAGCATAGGTATTACAATAACCATTTCTTCAATATGTTTGCTAAACTATGTAGCAAGGATATTTTCATTGTGGAGTCGTACTTCTAACATTTCTTGGACACTTCAGGACACAAGTCTGATGCTTACCCCAATTGTTGGCAGTTCCATATTACATGTTGTTACTGTGGGTGTTTTTGGGTACTTTTTAATCACTTCTTCATAATGGGATTTTCGATTTTGTCTGTCTACTGGAGAAAATCAATAGATTCACTGGTTAATCAAAGAAATATTTCACTACAGCTACCTACTTTGCTTCATAATTAGAAAAGACTCAGAGTCATAATCCGAATCACTAGAGCCTCATCTACGTCAGCATAAACTGATTTCTCCCAAATACCACTTGTTTACATATTTTTATTTCCTATTTTACCCTTTTTCATTGTCCCTGACGTTGCTCTACCCTCAACCTTGACCACGACGTAGAGTAATTTGCAGGTTGACTTGCGCGGTCAGGTCAATGTGGGGGTTGGAAGGGGCAGGGAGCCCCCTCCGGGGATCAGGGGCAGAGCCCCTAGAATTTATTTTTTGAGGATCGACTTTTTTACAGATCTCGTTTTGTTCATGCTCACGATGAGTTTTTTTATATTTAGATCTCGAAAGTATTAGGGATCATTTGATATCAGTGGACAGGAGGTCTGATGATGATGGCGATGCTGATATGAAAAATGCGACTCATGATCGCAGTCCTCTATGAGGAGTGACTCAAAAATAGGGCATTTTGTGAGACTGCGACCTCACAAAAACTCAAAAATAGGGCATTTTGTGAGGACTGCGACCGTTACAGTTCTCATAAAGACTCAAATATAAGACATTTTTGTGAATACCGCGATCATGTTCGCAATCTTAATAAAGAGGAATGTGATCATGGTCGCAATCCTATAAAGACTTAAAAACATGACATTTTTTGTGAGGACTACGATCATAGTCACAGTTCTTATAAATAGTCCATTTTATGAGGACTGCGAACATGATCACAATCCTAAGAAATATGGTTATAATCATTTTGTGAGAACTACGATCATAGTCACAATTCTCAGAAATAAAATATTTTTGTGAGGACCGCGATCAAAGTCGCAGTGCTTTATACTGTGATCATTTTGTGAGGACTGCAATCATAGTCGCAATCCTAAAAAATAAGGCATTTTTGAAGCGGTCTATTTTTTCGAAGCGGATTACTAGGCATTTTCGTCTTTCACCGCTGATGAGCGCTTTAGCGCTTGACACATGGCACACATCTTTGAAAAACACCTAGAGGGGGGGGTGAATAGGTGTTAATGCTAATCTAGTGCTCTTTTTAAACAAGTATGAATGATGCAAACAGTCACTCAAAATAAGAAATTGAAGCCGAATTCTCCGTGAAGGGCTCTAGAACTTCTCCTCTTTGATTCCTCTAGATTATGAGTTAGGTGCCAATTGTTTTCTTATTGAGATGAGTAAAAACCGAAAATGCAAGTGAATGAAATGTGTACAATAATGATGAGCAAACAAATAATATCACAATTTAGGAACACAAAGCAATAGAGAGTAAAAAGGAAACCAATCGCAAACACAAGTAATTTGTTTCGAGGTTCTAGCCACTGCTCTACGTCCCCGCCTTCACCACTATGAAGGATTTTCACTAAATCCATAAAGGAAATTTTCACACCGGAACCTTTACACCCAAGGGATTACAAATGGTTTACACAAGACCAGAGTACCCAACTCCAACAAATCCAATCTTTACACAAAAGGGATCTCAACACAAAGGAATATATGTCACTTGGTGATCAAAAGACCACAAACTCTCTCTTACAACTTCTTATAGAGTGGAGTATGATTTTTGGCTCAAGAAGTAAAGTGAGAGAAAAATTTCAGTTGAAAAAGAGTAGAAGACTTGGAAACCAACTGAAAAACTCCTATAATTGAAAGAACTTTGAAAATGAATGCAAGTAAACTTTTCTTCTCTTTTGAAAAATTTGAAACTAGGATTTTTTTCTTTTTAAAAAACATAAGACCAATGACCTCTATTTATAGGGAGTGAATACACACCATTCATAATTGATACTAGGTCATTAGGGTAGAATTTAGCCACTAGGAAAACAGAAATAGTTGTAAGAATCAAGAAAAACAAAACAGATTCTAAGAAATAGCCGTTGGGGCTTCAGGACGGCTGTCGGTCGACCGGCAGGCCACATGGCAAAAGAGCCGTTGGCTTCGGTCGACCGGTCCGATCGACCGCCGGCTAAATAAAAAAGAAACATTAAGCTGTCGGTCGACCGGGCCGGTCGACCGACAAAACCCGAGACTTAGGGTCTTGCAATCGGTTGACGGTCGGTCGACCGCAGAGTCTGTCAGTCGACTGGCCCGGTCGACCGGCAGACGTGCACAGACGTGTACGCCCAAGGCCACAAGGCCTGGTCGACCGTCCGGTCGACCGATCTGGCCTGAAATAGATCCGGTCGACCGTCCGGTCGACCGATATGGCCTAAAATAGATCCGGTCGACCGGACCGGTCGACCGTAAAGGCCTGAAACAGTTTATATAATGAAAATTTTGAACTTTGAATAATTTTTAAAATATTTTTAAATGGTTTGAAGTTTAAGTAGCATGCTATAGGGGATGAAATACATGTTTTAAACTAGATGTAAAAATTTGAAATATTTTGAGACATGTATATCAATCAAACATGCACAAAAACCAACTAACCAAAAAACTTGTATTTTGAAAAGTGTATTTTTGTGTGTGTGTTTTCTTGAGCACAACTATCATATCCTTACTCTTTAACATACTAATTCTTACAATGGTTCTAAGTGATTACTAGATCTTCAATTTGGGCTTTTTCATATGCATCGTTGAATAACCTGAATTTTGATCCCGAATTGAGTCAACTTGAGTCAATCACCACCTTCTTTTAGGGAAGAAAACATTTTGAATTCTTAGATCCCTGGAACAATTTTAAACACTTAAACATGATTAGTACAAATAACTATATATGTTTTGTAATCATCAAAACTCAAAAACCAGTTGATTGTAACCTTGGGCCAATAATCTCCCCCTTTTTGATGATGACAAAACATATGAGTTATTTAACAAAACAAATGAAAAAGGAGCTTGAAAGCTCCCCCTCAAAACATGCTATATATGAACTTTACAAAGAAAAGAACAAAGAAATGGCATGAGAGAAAAAATAAATATAATAAACAAATAGAGAAAGGAGTTTGAAAGCTCCCCCTCAAATCATGCTATGAACATGAGAAATAAAACGGTAAATAAATAATAACTCAAAAGTATTTCTCCCTCTTTTTGATGATGACAAAATATATGAGTTATTTAACAAAATAAATGGAAAAGGAGCTTGAAAGCTCCCCCCTCAAAACATGCTATATATGAACTTTAAAAAAAGAACAAAAAAAATAAATATAACAAACAAATAGAGAAAGGAGTTTGAAAGCTCCCCCTCAAATCATGCTATGAACATGAGAAATAAAACGGTAAATAAATAATAACTCAAAAGTATTTCTCCCTTTTTTTGTCATGCATCAAAAAGGGTCAAATTAAATAACATTTTGAAGAGCAAACAATTATGAATCCATAACACAAACATTTAATTCACCACAAATAAAAGAAAATCTATTATAATCAAGTGGTTTTGTAAAAATATCGGCAAGTTGAAAATCGGTAGAAATATAATCTATTTCAGTATCACCTTTCTCATAATGATCTCTAAGAAAGTGATATCAAATGTTAATGTGCTTTGTCTTACTATGTTGATTTGCATTTTTAGTCATATGAATAGTACTAGTATTATCACAAAATATTTTAATATGGTCATAATGCAAATCATAGTCAAGAAGAGTATGTTTCATCCAAAGGACTTGTGCACAACAAGCCCCTGCCGCAACATACTCCACCTCGATGGTTGAGAGGGCTACCGAATTTTGTTTCTTGGAAGAGCATTAGACAAGACAATTACCGAGAAATTGACATGTTCCACCTGTACTCTTCCTATCCACTCTACAACCCGCATAATCAACATCCAAAAAACTCGTCATGGAGAATTATCCGGTCTTTGGTACCACAAATCCATTTCAATGGTGCCCTTAAGGTATCTAATTATGCATTTTACCGCAATCAAATGGGACTCTTTAGGACACAATTGAAATCGAGCACAAAGACACACACAAAACATAATGTCCGGCCTACTAGCCGTTAAATATAACAAACTACCAATCATGCTACGATAGAATTTAATGTCTACATTTATACCTTACTCATCCTTGTCAAGCTTTGTTGTGGTAGCCATGGGAGTTTTGCTTGTCTTAGCCCCTTCAAGCATAAATTTCTTGATAAGTTCCTTTGTGTACTTGGCTTGATTGATAATCCCATCCTTCCTTTGCTTGATTTGGAGACCGAGGAAGTAGTTAAGCTCGCCCATTATAGACATCTCAAATTCCTCCTTCATGCATGATTCAAAATCTTGGCAAAGAGTTTCATTAGTAGAACCAAATATGATATCATCAACATATATTTGAACTATAAGTATATCATTTTCAACATGTTTGGTAAACAAAGTAATATCTATTGTTCCTTTAGTAAAACCATTTGAAATAAGAAATGAAGAAAGTCTTGAAAGTACACCTAGAGGGGGGTGAATAGGTGTATGGCTAATCTAATGACAAATAATGTGGAATTTAAAAACTTAATGCAACACACTTAGTGTAACCAAAGAGTGTAGCCGAATTCCCGATGAAGGACTCTGGACTAACTCCTCTTGATTCCTCCAAATAAGAGTTGAGGTCCTATATGAAGCTCTCTTGGTTAAACACAAGTATGGCACACAATCAAGCCCAAGCATATAAATGATATGAATATGATGCAATGCATGATGTAAAAGAGATAGAGTTAGAGAAAGTGGATCAAACGCAAACACCGAGATATGTTTCGAGGTTCGAGCACACAGCTCTACGTCCCCACCTTCACACAGAAGGATTTTTACTAACTCGTCCACACCGGACTTCCCACACAGTGAACCTCCACTGAGGATTTTGGGCAATTACAATAACCGAGAGTATACAACTTCTCTCTCAATACTATACAACCTCTACACTTAGAGGTAAGGCACAAAGCCAACACAATATCCACCTCACAAATGAGGGATAGGCACTTAGCCAAATAACCAACAACAATCACCTCACACTTGAGAGATTCCAACACAATCTCCACCTCTCTCTAGAGGGAGACAAATACCACTTTCACAATCACCTCTCACTAGAGGGATATCAACTCAATCACCTCTCACTAGAGGAATATCACAATGAATGGAAGGTTTACAACTTGGTGGTTTCCACAACCACAAACTAATTTTCCCACAAAATAAAGATCCTATAGATAGGATATAAATGATAAGCTCAAATGTGAGAAAACAAAGAGTTTGAAAATAAAAAACTCAAAGAAATACTTGAGAAAACTTCTAAGGTATAAAGGAAATGAAGAATAAAAATAAATCCCAAAGACTTTCTTTTTCTTTAATTTTTTCAACTCTTTAAAATAAATGAAGATAGATCTTTTGAACACAAAAACTCTTTTGAAAACTTGTGTTTAAAACACTTAAGAAGATCAGAAATTTTTCTCTCTAAAAACTTGGTGAAAAACCAACTCAAATGGGGTATTTATAACCCATTTGAAAATCTGCCCGTTGGCGGCTGAAAAGGGCCAGTTTGCCCTTCCAGTCGACCGGCCAACGGTCAAAATTTTGACCGTTGAGCCCACCGGTGGACCGCCCGGTCGACCGGACCTGGATCCAGAGAGCAACGGCTCTCTGGCCGGTCGACCGCCCGGTCGACCGGAGGAATTTCCAGAGAGCAGAGCTTTCTGGCGGTCGACCGACCCGATCGACCGGCCTCCCCAGCCTGGCTGCGTGCACGCTCTGTGCACGTCGGTCAACCGGTCCGATCGACCGACCACTGCTACGGTCGACCGGTCAGGTCGACCGGCAGTCAGCCAATCCAGAATTATAGGACTTAAAAACTTAGGTTTTTATTTTTAATTAAATCCCATAAAAACACATAAATTCTACAAAAATCAGTTCTTGTATTATCTTTGAAATACAAACATGTGTGATAAAAATTCAACACATATTTCAAACCATTTGAACCATTTTTGTGAGGTAGAAAATTTGTCTTAAACCAAAAACTGTATTTTTCAAAACTTGGATTTTTGAAATGGAAATCTGATTTTTCCAAAACTCATGCAAATACAAAAATATGATATTTAAACAACTTTGAAGCATATTGTATATGGATAGAATCCAATATACATGAAAGGTATTATATCTATGTTTTTGACATTAAATCCAAAAATAAGTTTGTTTAAATACAAAACTCCAAACTCATGAAGTAGACTATCAAAATAAGTTTTTCTAAATAGATGAAGCATAAATGTATATAGATCAAATCTAATATACATTAAATCATGTAAACCAGTTTTGATACTATCTATTCATGAAAACCAAGATTGGTTAAAACTGAAAACCGAAAACTAATAAACACAAAACTTAAAACTTAAAACTTGTGTGTGTTGTGAACTTGAGCATATCACACTATCAAATCTTTAACACATGATCTAAACAATAAATTAAACATAGTACCGAAGTATTCTTTTAGAACGCCATCTCCAAGTTGACTCGATCCAAACGTGATCCATCAAGCTTGACTCCAACCGAGTGCTAGATATGAACTTGACGCTCGAGCTCTTGAATTACCATGTGAAAGCTCCAAAACACCTTTGTTGAAGCTAATCACCTACTAATATCTTGATCAAATATCTAAAACTAAATATCACAAGATTATTAGTAAATTATAACTACATGAGTTAATCATTATCAAAACTAGAGTGAAGGGCCTCTGGGCCAACAATCTCCCCCTTTTTGATGATGACAAAACTCATGGAGTTATATATGCATGGATTAAAGTTAAGCTTCATAGAAGCTCCCCCTTAACTCATGCATAGTAATAAACAAATATATATGACATGAATGCTCAACATAAATATGCATAAACATGTTCTTGATACCAATCAAAAGATGCAACAAGATGCTCTTGATACCAACAAACAAAACAAACAAAGATACTCTTGATACCAATCTTGATACCAATAGTAAAAGATAACAAACAAAACATGCATATAAAAATTCTTAAAATTCTCTTCCCTTTTAACAAATAAAAACAAACATGCATATATATAAAAACTCTAAATTTCAATGCATATAAAACTTCAATGCATATAAAAACTCCAAATTTCTCTCCCCCTTTTTGTCAATCATCACAAAAAGGGTGCAAACACATAAATCATATTTTTTCTTGTCATAAAATAAAACATTTGATACCAACTTATGATACCAATAAAACAAAACAATATCAATTGAAAGTATCAATTAAAAGTAAACAAAAAAAAAATTTAAGATACCAAAAGATATTAATATTGGAAATATCTTGTAAACTTTTGATACCAATGAAAATAAATCATATTATGTTTTGATATCAATAGAAATGTATATGTAAATAGTAGAACATGATACCAATTGTAAACATTTTGTAATTTTGATACCAAATGAGAATATTTTTATAATTTTGATAACAATTAAAATTGAAAGCCAAATATTTTTATTTAAACATAGTTTTCAATATGGATACCAATTTAAAAAAAATGAAATATGATACCAATTGAAAAACTAACCAACTATTTATTTAAACAAATCATTTAGCAATAAAGATAGCAAATTTTAGAATAAAGTCAATTTAAAGATTTTTTTTGATACCAATATTGAAAATGTTGACATATTCCAAATTAAGATATTTTCATTAAGTGCATAGGAAATCAATTGAAAAATATACCAAATAAAATCCTTTTACATCATAAAGCGTGGGAGTAAGAAACTAATTGAAAATACAATCGATTGAATAAAACATAAAGTTTTCTCCCCCTTTATGAAATACCAATAAAAATGGTGTATAAGCTTGTAAAATACCAATGTGAAAACTAATGGTCATTAAGAACTAAATCAAACTTTAGCATAAACATAATTTGTGCTATAAGATATGAAAATATAGTAAGCACAATCAAATTATGTATATATGTATGAAAAGTTAAATACCAATAGAAATTGATACTTTATGAAGTTTAGAAGCATACATATATTCAAAATCAAATATGAGTATACAAACATGAAATTATCAATCGGGATACCAATTGAAAAATATAATAAAAATCAAGTGTATAACTCATACCTACCACCCATTTCATCTACATGTTTTAAATAGATTTTCAATAAAGAGCATACAAGGCATGGTCGTCCAACCAACCGCCCTTGAATGGGTAGGGGTTTTTAAAAATACGTTTGAAAATAATTATAACACGTTTGAAAACTCTACCACACGAAGAAAACGTAACTAGTTTAATGAAAAACTTGTAAAGTAGTACGAAATCCTTCAAGTGAGGAATAAAATAAAAATATTTTTCATAAAAATATGAAAATCACATGATCATCAAACATTCAAAATCTATAAAGCATATATCATACTCATGAAAACAAAGTCATGAGAAATATTAAATAATGTGTGTATAAGAGTTATGTGCAAAACATAATCTTGAAAATAGGCAATTAAGCTCAATGTGAAATTCCTTAAAATATGAAAACACGAAAATCATTAAAGTTTAATTTTCAATAATATAACTTTAAGGCATATGTATGTTTTGTACAAACTAAAGTATACATACATATCCAAACATAAATGAGTCCACAAAAGTATATGCATGAAGGCAAGTGGCTCAAGGATGTACATGTATAACTATTAGTTTGGCCAAAATAGACATATACATGAAGCTAAAACACAAACATAAAAACATGTCCAAAATGGGAATACAAGTCAAAATGTATGAATCATCAAAACTAGGCTATACTAGTACATCTAATGGGTACAAATGAGCATTTTAGTACATACATATAATAGTCTATTTGTGGCTCACTAGTTGTACGAGTATATACTCAAGTTTTAATGAAAACTAACATCTAAACGTGTAATCAAATCATGAAGTGCAAAAATCAAAACAAAATTCATATGATCATTATGGTAAATGCACATGTTATTAGAGCTATGATATACATAATAGCTAAACAAAAGTGAGTACACAAAAGTAATAATCCATATGAACATGGGTGTATCTCAAATGCTATACATGTGTGTCACTAATCTAATTATCATGGCATTTAACACAATAATCAAGACATGCTAAAAATCAATGATATGAAAAGCATGTAAACATAAATGAGGAGTAAGAGATCATTACCAAAACCATGAGGGCAACTCTCTATGTCTCCAAATCAAGGTGGTCCTCCCACCGAACTTCCCTTGAAAGTGATGCATCCAAATTGTCATCTTTAAGCTCGGAACGCATCCACCTCAAGGCACCATCATTCTCACGTCATGTGAGAGCCCACACCTATATCAAATAAGATAGGAGTGGTCTTTGGTATCCATACTCTTTTGGGTCCATGGGGGTTAGCTCCTTTCCTAACCCAAACAAATTTATTTACTAAATTTGAATCATGTATCTTATCATAACAAAATTTAGCAAGGTGGCCCTTACGTCCACAATGTGTACATGTGTACACATGAGCATACAAAGTATTATGAGTGTGAACGTGAGGAGCATGTGTATGCTGTGGTTTGTGTGCATGCATAGGTGGAACTTATTTCTTTCGAAATATTGATTCCAAACGTGTGTGGTTCAAAGCACATTGGCTCAAAGTGGAGCCCAAACAACCAACACTCTTCTTTAACATGGATATATCATTTTCAATTATGGAAGAAGAGGTGCATGCAATAGATACACTAGGTGGTGAAGCTATACTAGCATGGCAAACATGTGTATCTAAATCATTTTTCAAAGAAACATTTTCATTAGAAATCAAATCTAATTCCTTTGAAATAGAAGCAATTTTATTTTTCAAAGTTTCATTTTCTTTTACAACAAAATCAAGTTTTGAAGATAAAACCTTATTTTTCTTCAAAACATTTTCACAATCATTTTTATTTTTCAAAATTTTATTTTCTTTTAGGGCAAAATCAAGTTGAGATTTAAGTAAGTCACGTTCACTTGAGACCTCAAACTTTTCTTGCAAAATCACATTAAGTTTTGAAACCAAATTCTCATTTTCTTTATTAAGTGTAAATTTTTTCTTTTTCAAAACTTTATATTTTTCTAATAGTTTTTCACAAACAATGGATAGTTCTTCATTTAATGCATCGGCATCAATATGATCATTACTTGAAGAACTAGCACTATCATCTAGTTGAGATTCTGAATATACCTCAAGGGAGTCATTCCCTTGGAACATGTAGCATCGTTGTTCGGATTTATCCTCACTAGATTCCTTCTCCACAATGTTTGGCGTTTGAAGCTCGGAGGAGGTCAAAGTGTTCCACACTATAAAAGCGGAATCACAATGAGAAACTAAGCACAAATATTTTTTGTTAAGCGTGCTTCTAAGTGCCATAGGGCTTGTGCATTGGCCTCTATATGCTTGCTATTATCAAGATAGGATTTCTTGGTAGCGGCAAGGAAAACATGCAAGCCTAGGGTTTTTAGGTACATGGACATCTTAGCCTTCCAAACAACAATGTTGGAAGTATCAAACATAGGAGGGGTCATATAGTCCATGAGTGTGTGTAAACAATATATGTGCAAATGCAAATCTAGATTAGCAACCAAGATCACACTCCTAGGTGGTTAAACTTAATATCAGGAGCGTAGGCTCTGATACCAATTGAAAGAACACCTAGAGGGGGTGAATAGGCGTAAAGCTAATCTAAGACAAATAATGCGAAATTTAAACATAGATTGCAACACACTTAGTGTAACTAAAGAGTGTAGCCGAATTCCCGGTGAAGCGATCTGGACTAACTCCTCTTGATTCCTCTGAATAAGAGTTGAGGTGCTATATGAAGCTCTCTTGGTTAAACACAAGTATGGCACACACACGATCAATACCAAGCATATGAATATGACATGACAATATGAATCAATGCAAGACACAATATAATAGGGAGAGTTAGAGAAAGTGGATCAAACACAAACACACGGATATGTTTCGAGGTTCGAGCACACAGCTCTACGTCCCCGCTTTCACACAGAAGGATTTCTACTAACTCGTCCACACAGGACTTCCCACACAAGGAACCTCCACCGAGGATTTTGGGCAAATACAATTTGGGAGTACACAACTTCTCTCTCAATCAATACAACCTCTACACTTAGAGGCAAGGCACAAACCAACAATATCCACCTCACAAATGAGGGATAGGCACTTAGCCAAACAACAACAATCACCTCACACTTGAGGGATTCCACACAATCTCCACCTCTCACTAGAGGGAGATAAATACCACTTCCACAATCACCTCTCACTAGAGGGATATCAACTCAATCACCTCTCACCAGAGGGATATCACAATGAATGGAATGTTTACAACTCAAGGTGATCACAAAGACCACAAACCCAATCTTTTCTCACTAAACAATGATCCTAATAGATATGATAGAAATGATAAGCTTAAGTGTGAGTAATTAAGGTGTTGGAAATTAAATCATAAAGAAAAATACTTGAGAAAATAACTTAGAATTTGATAGAAATAAAGAACAAAACAAATATCCCAAATCTCTATTTTTCTTTGATTTTTTCAACCCTTGAAAACAAATGAAGAATGATCTTTTAAACCCAAAAACTCTTTTGAAAACTTGTATTAAAACTCTTGTAAAGGTGAGAAATTTTGCTCTTAAAAATCTTAGTGAAAAACCAACTCAAATGGGGTATTTATAACCCATTTGAAAATCTGCCCGTTGGCAGTTGGAAAGGGCCAGATTTCCCTTCCGGTCGACCGGCCAACGGTCAAATTTGACTGTTGAGCCCACCGGTCGACCGCTCGGTCGACCGGATCTGGATCCAGAGAGCAACGGCTCTCTGGCCGGTCGACCGTCCGGTCGACCGGAGCTGAAAACAGAGAGCAGACTCTCTATACGGTCGACCGCCCGGTCGACCGGAGGCATTTCCAGAGAGCAGAGCTCTCTGGCGGTCGACCGACCCGGTCGACCGGCCTCCCCAGCCTGGCTGCGTGTATGCTCTGTGCACGTCGGTCGACCGGCCTGGTCGACCGACCACTGCTACGGTCGACTGGCAGTCAGCCAGTCCAGAATTATAGGACTTAAAAACTTGGCTTTTTATCTTTAATTAAATCCCATAAAATCTCATAAATTTCAACAAAATCAGTTCTTGTATTATCTATGAAATACAAACATGTGTGATAAAAATTCAACACATATTTCAAACTATTTGAACCATTTTTGTGTCTTTGAAAATTAGCCTTAAACCAAAAACTGTATTTTCTAAAACTTGAATTTTTGAAATGGAAATCCGATTTTTCCAAAACTCATGCAAATACAAAAACATGATATTTAAACAACTTTGAAGTATATTGTATATAGATATAATCCAATATACATGAAAGGTATTATATCTATGTTTTTGACATTAAATCTAAAAATAAGTTTTGTTTAAATACAAAACTCCAAACACATGAATAGCCTATCAAAATAAGTTTTTCTAAATAGATGAATCATAGATGTATATAGATCAAATCTAATATACATTAAACTATGTAAACCTGTTTTGATACTATCTATTCATGAAAACCAAGATCGATTAAATTCGAAAACCAATAAACACAAAACTTAAAACTTGAAACTTGTGTGTTGTGAAATTGAGCATATCACACTATCTAATCTTTAACACATGATCTAAACAATAAACTAAACATAGTACCGAAGTCTTCTTGTAGAAAACCGTCTTCAAGTTGACTCGATCCAAACGTGATCCATCGAGCTTGACTCAACCGAGTGCTAGATATGAACTTGACGCTCGAGCTCTTGAATCACCATGTGAAAGCTCCAAAATACCTTTGTTGAAGCTAATCACATACTAATATCTTGATCAAATATCTGAAACTAAATATCACAAGATTATTAGTAAATTATAACTACATGAGTTAATCATCATCAAAACTAGAGTGAAGGGCCTCTGGGCCAACAAGTCTTTCATACCAAACCCTAGGGGCTTGTTTTAAACCATAAAGAGCTTTGTCTAGTTTAAAAACAAAACTCGGATGTGTAGGGTCAACAAACCCGGGGGGTTGTTCAACATACACTTCCTCTTCAATAAATCTATTTAAGAAGGCACTTTTTGCATCAATTTGAAAAAGTTTAAAATCTTTATATGAAGCAAATGCAAGTGTTATCCGTATGGCTTCAAGCCGTGCTACGGGTGCAAAAGTTTCCTCAAAATTGATACCTTCGACTTGATTGTAACCTTGGGCCACTAACCTAGCTTTATTCCTAACAATATTGCCCGACTCATCCAACTTGTTTCTAAAAATCCATTTAGTACCAATTGTTGGTCTATCATGGGGTCTAGGAATAAGATGCCAAACTTGGTTGCGCTCGAATTGATTGAGCTCCTCTTGCATGGCAAGCAACCAATATGAGTCGCCCTCGGCTTTGAGGATGCTCTTTGGTTCAAAATGAGAAATAAATGCATAGTGCCCATAAAGATCATGAAGTTTAGAACGAGTAGTTACCCCTTTTGATACTTCACCTATAATAAGATCCTTGGGATGATATGGAGTGAATCTCCAATACTTTAGAAGTAGTTGTGTTGGCTCCACTTCAACTTCTTGAACTTCACTTTCCCCATCAACCTTTGGCTTGTCTTCTAGAGTAGGTGAGTCCTTCAAGGTCATCCTCTCCATGTCTTCACCTAAGGAATCTATTTCTACAACATTCTCAACGACAACATTAGATTCGTCAAACTTTACATGTATAGATTCTTCAATAGTCAAAGATGATTTATTGAAGACTCTATAAGCTTTACTAGTGTTAGAGTAACCAACAAAATTAGCTTCATATGATTTTGCATCAAATTTACCTAAATTATCTTTAGTATTCAAAATAAAACATTTACAACCAAAAACTTTAAAGTATGAAACATTTGGTTTTCTTGAATAGTAAATTTCAAAAGATGTTTTAGAAGTATTTTTACATAAGAAAACCCTATTTGATATGTAACAAGATGTGTTTACGGCCTCGGCCCATAGGTATTGAGGAGACCGTACTCATTTATCATTGTCCTAGCCATTTCTTGTAATGTTCGATTTTTCCTCTTAACAACTCTATTTTATTGTGGAGTTTTAGGACAAGATAGTTCATGCTTAATTCCATGTTCTTCACAAAAAGTGGTAAAGTGTTGGTTATTGAATTCACTACCTCTATCACTTCTTATTCTTAAAATAGAAGAATCTTTTTCCTTTTCAACTCTTTTCCTAAAAATTTGAAAATGTGAAAAGGCTTGATTTTTATACACTAAAAGAAAACCCAAGTAAAATGAGAAAATTCATCAACTAAAACGAAAGCAAAACGATTCCCACTTAGACTTTTGATTTTAATAGGATCAAACAAATTCATATGGATCAACTCCAAGGGACGTGATGTCATGATATCCTTGATGGATTTGAAAGAGAACTTGGTTTGTTTCCCAAGTTGGCACGCATCGCAAATGCGGTCCTTTTCAAATTTCAAGTAAGGAATACCTTTCACCATTTTCTTGTTGTTAACCTAGATAGATGGTCAAAAGAAATGTGGCCTAATCTCCTATGCCAAAATCAAGAGTCATCATTGAAGGCATTCAAACAAGTAGTATTGCAATGCATATTAGACATATCAATCATGTATACATTATTTTTCATGAAATCCGAAAAATATACATGCATTAGTTTGTCTATCAATTACACTACAAGCTAAGTCATTAAAAATCACATTAAAACCTTTATCACAAAGTTGACTAACACTCAAGAGATTATACTTGAGGCCATCAACTAAAACAACATTTTCTATTATAGGAGATGTACCAAGTTTAATGTTACCTATACCAATGATTTTCCTTTGGCGTCATCTCTGAAGGTGACGGTGCCACCTTCATGGTATCTTGATAGGGTTGTAAAGTTATTGATATCTCAAGTCATGTGCCTTGAGCAACTACTATCAAGATATCACCGCTCCCTATGTCTTTGAGCTTTGGAGTGTACCTATATCATGTAATAAATTTGTTGACTTTGGTACCCAAATTTTCTTGGGTCCTTGAATGTTAGCAATACGAACCCAAACATGATTATGTGATGCATTTATCCTATCATAGCAAAATTTAACCAAATGACCCTTTCGGCCACAATATGTGCATGCATAAGTTTTACTATACATGAATGCATGATGAGTATGTGAGGTGTGAATATGTTTAGGGTGTTTAGCATGATATGAGTGTGAAGGTTGTGATTTATGAACATGGGTGTGTGTAGCATGTGATTGTTTCTTTGGGATACGTTTCTTAGGAAACATAGCCTCTAGTCTAGATTTATAAAATTCACACTTCTTTAAAACTTCTCTTAATGAGTCAATTTTCTTATTTAGCATGAAAATCTCATCTTCATCAACTAATGGAAATTTACCTTTACAAGAAATTTTATAAGCATCAAAATTCTTTTGAGTGGAAGTAAGAGTTGAAAATAATTCATCTTTTTCTTTTGTGAGAGTGAAAACTTTGTGGTTAAGTGATTCATTTTCCTTTTTCATTTTTAAATATTTCTTTTTTAGAAAATCATAATTTTGAGATAGGTCTTTAAAAGCTTCTTCTAGTTCATCTATAGATAATTCACAATCTTCATTAGATGTTTTGGGAGTTACCTTGTTTGTGCTATCATTTGCCATGAAGCACATGTGGGCGGTGTCGATTTCCTCGTCGGATTCACTCTCCGAATCCCAAGTAGCCTTTAAAGCTTTCTTCTTGTATGGTTTCTTGGAGATGGAGGGTTTGCCCTTGTTTTCCGGACACTCCGCAACTATGTGTCCCGGCTTTCGGTAATTGAAGCAAATGATTTTCTTCTCTTCTTTACCTTGTCATCTCCTTCTATTTTAGAATTTAGCCTTGTTGTACATTCTCCGAACGTTCTTCATAAGAAGAGAAAGATCTTCATCATCCTCTTCTTCATCATCTTCATCGGAGTAGGTAGAAGAGTTTTTGAAAGCGATTGCTTTCTTCTTTGGAGGAGCCATCTCTTCTCTTGTTTTTCTTTCCATCTCATGGGTCTTGAGATTCCCAATGAGACCGATGAGCTCCATTTCCTCCTTGTCATTGAGCTCCTTCAAAGTTGTGGCTTTGACTTCCCAAGATGGAGGGAGTGCACGGATGATCTTCCTCACTTTTTGGTCGTTGTCAATGTCGTCACTTAAAGAAGAAAGACTGTTAGTAATCTTTGTAAACTTTGTAACCATATCATCTATGGTTTCATTTTCTTACATGAAAAAGTTCATATTGGGAACGAAGAAGGTCAATTTTGGCCCTCTTTACTTGTGAAGTTCCCTCATGAGTGACTAGAAGGTGAGTCCAAATCTCATATGCGGATTTACAGTGAATGACTCTAGCAATATCATCGTCATTAAGAGCTTGAAGTAAGGCATAGTGTGCCTTAGCATTAGCGTCAAACTCTTTCGTGACAATGTCGTGCCAAGTGTCCTCATCACCAAGGGGTGCGCTAAATGGTTTGGTCACCGCCTTTGCAACCCGACTCCCTAAGGATTACAAAAATACGATCATCTTAACCTTCCATATGGGAAAGTTAAGACCATCAAACTTGGGTGGGGTCTTAATACCTTCGGCCATTTTTACTAAAATGTATGAGAATGAAATATGAATAGAGTGATTAGCAATATAGGATCTCTCTAAGAATGTTAAGCCAAAAACCTAGAGACCAAAGCTCTGATAACAATTGAAAAATACCTAGAGGGGGGTGAATAGGTGTTAATGCTAATCTAGTGCTCTTTTTAAACAAGTAAGTATGAATGATGCAAACGGTCACTCAAAATAAGAAATTGAAGCTGAATTTCCCGTGAAGGGCTCTAAAACTTCTCCTCTTTGATTCCTTTAGATTATGAATTGAGGTGCACAACTGCTTTCTTGTTGAGATGAATAAAGACCGAAAATGCAAGTAAATAAAATGAGTACAATAATATGAGCAAACAAATAATATCATAAGTTAGGAACACAAAGCAATAGAGAGCAAAAAGGAAACCAATCGCAAACACAAGTAATTTATTTCGAGGTTCGAGCCACTGATCTACGTCCCCGCCTTCACTACTATGAAGAATTTTCACTAAATCCACAAAGAAAATTTTCACACCGGAACCTGGAACCTTTACACCCAAGGGGATTACAAATGGTCTATACAAGACCGGAGTACCCAACTTCAACAAATCCAACCTCTACACAAGAGGGATCTCAACACAAAGGAATATATGTCACTTGGTGATCAAAAGACCACAAACTCTCTCTTACAACTTCTTATAGAGTGGAGTATGATTTTTGGCTCAAGAAGTAAAGTGAGAGAAAAATTTCAGTTGAAAAAGAGTAGAAGACTTGGAAACCAACAGAAAAACTCTTGTAATTGAAAGAACTTTGAAAATGAATGCAAGTAAACTTTTCTTCTCTTTTGAGAAACTTGAAACTAGAATTTTTTTCTTTTTAAAACATAAGACCAATGACCTCTATTTATAGGGAGTGAATACACACCATTCATAATTGATACTAGGTCATTAGGGTAGAATTTAGCCACTAGGAAAATAGAAATAGCTGTAAGAATCAAGAAAAACAAAACAAATTCCAAGAAATAGCCGTTGGGGCTTCAGGATGGCTGCCGGTCGACCGGGCCGGTCGACCGGCAGGCCACATGCCAAAAGAGCCGTTGGCTTCGGTCAACCGGTCCGGTCGACCGCCGGCTAAATAAAAAAGAAACATTGAGCTGTCGGTCGACGGGCCGGTTGACCGACAAAACCCGAGACTTAGGGTCTTGCAGTTGGTCGATGGTCGGTCGATCGCAGAGTCTGTCTGTCGACTGGCCCGGTCGACCGGCAGAGGTGCACAGACGTGCACGCCCATGGCCACAAGGCTCGGTCGACCGCCTGGTCGACTGATCTGGCCTGAAATAGATCCGGTCGACCGGACCAGTCGACCGTAAAGGCCTGAAACAGTTTATATAATGAAAATTTTGAACTTGGAATAATTTTTAAAATATTTTCAAATGGTTTGAAGTTTAAGTAGCATGCTATAGGGGATGAAATACATGTTTTAAACTAGATGTAAAAATTTAAAATATTTTGAGACATGTATATCAATCAAACATGCACAAAAACCAACTAACCAAAAAACTTGTATTTTGAATAGTGTATTTTTGTGTGTGTGTTTTCTTGAGCACAACTATCATATCCTTACTCTTTAACATACTAATTCTTACAATGGTTCTAAGTGACTACTAGATCTTCAATTTGGGCTTTTCCATATGCATCGTTGAATAACTTAAATTTTGATCCCGAATTGAGTCAACTTGAGTCAATCACCACCTCCCTTTAGGGAAGAAAACATCTTGAATTCTTAGAACTCTGAAACAATCTTAAACACTTAAACATGATTAGTACAAATAACTATATATGTTTTGTAATCATCAAAACTTAAAAACCGGTTGATTGTAACCTTAGGCCAACAATCATTACTTTAAAAAATGAGGTGGTTGAAACGAATAAAATTATGAAGCTGAGTTTTTTTTTCCTAATTACGATTTCGACAAAAGGGGTGTAGCAAAATGCCCCTTAATCAATATCATATATTTATTTATAGATCGATGTGATTCGCAGATAGATTTAGGTGTTTAGATTTATTTGGATTAATTATAATAATAAACAGGTTGTGATTAATCAGTGAATTGTCTGTTGATTTTCATTAGCGGGAAGAATCCAAATCCGAATTTTAGAGACTATATCAAATATCATGTTCGAAAACTAATATAAATTAATCCAATTTAGGGATTCAATTTAGGCTAGTAATTTTTAGAAAACTAATAGCAAATATCAAATTTTGTTAGGACTTGTATCATAAAATCTGTTTATTTATTAATAGCTCTAATGTCAAAATATACTAATAGCCTGTTTTCCAGCGCAATGATGCACATAATTTCCTTCTCTTATGAGTTGTTACTTGTTATTTTTTTTTCAAAGTTTTCTTTTGAAAAACTTTTTGAGATTAATACACATTTATTGAGAAAAACTTGAGCGTAAATTTGTTTACATTCTACAGAAGAAAGACTTTCAAAAAACATATATTATATAAGTAACTTAAAAAATTATTTAAATTGGAATTTCCTTCTCTAGAGAACAAGTCTGCTCTACCTGCCCTCATTAGTGCTCGCCCATTGCATGCAATTTCACCAAATGATACTATCTATATTGACGTTGATCCATCTCCGCAAGTCCTTTGTCGGAGCGCCCGTAATATGAGTTCAGAAACGCCCCTCAGCACCTCTGGCTGTCTTGCCAGAAGGGAGAGAGTGCGGGCTCTTGAGGAGACTCCATCTTTCATTACTGCCAAGCCAGAGCCTCAGATCTGTCTGCTTAGATCGGTGCACATTCCTATCATTGATCCCTATAAGAGGTATCTCTGATGAGCAGATCATGGAGATCACTATCCCTTATGGTTTTATTTTAGGTAGCTCGGGTTCTACTGTTGTAGATAACTTGAGGAAGATGGACCAAGCCCATGCATCAAAGTACAGCCCTGCTGAGGCGAGCTGTTTGTAGCTTCTTATGACTGTACTTTTGGGTGTAGTTGCACTTTTAGAGTGTCGTTCTGTCTATTTATGTTAATCATTTCTTGAAATGTTAAAGGGTTAGGATGTCCTCAAAAGCGAAGTCGTATCCGTGACTTTTTCAAATTGTATGGCATTGACGTTATACTCATCTAGAGGAATCTAAAGTTGTTTTCCCTTCAGACTCTTTTTTCTGGTCTATTGGTGGCTCCTTTTATTAATGGATGGAAGCATTTAAATTCAGTTGGGGCTTCAGGATGGCAAATTATTGGATGAAGGGAAAGTGTTTTTGAGTTCTCAAACAAGTTAGTGGAGGAATTCTTGCTTTCAGTTAGACTTACACATCAGAGAACTATGCAAGGTTTTGTGGTCACCTCAGTCTACGGGCCATGTTTTGAGAGGCGTCAAGTAGACCTCTGGCATGAATTTAGAGTTACTAGAGGTGAGGTGGCAGGCCCATGGTTAGTAGGCGATGATTTTAATGTTACCAAATTTTTTGGTGAGAGGACTAGGCCTGAAATTCATATTCCTACCATACAAGGTTTCAATAAACTTATCCGATCTCTTAGTCTCATTGAGCCCCCCTTCCGGTCGTTCATTTACCAGGATAGTGATTGGCAATCACCTACGTCTGCAAAATTGGACAGATTCCTTTTCTCCTTAGAATGGGAAGAACAATATCCGTATTCTTCAGCTCGTGCTTTGTCCTGTATTTTATCGGATCACATTCTTATTCTGCTGGATATTGGTGATCTTTTCTAGAGATACTCCATATTTAGATTTGAAAACATGTGGATGTGTAATATCCCTAATGTATAATACATGATTTAGTATGAATAATAATATTTTAACATGAAGATATGATTTGTATTAATTTTTTTATTATTTTATGTATGTTTTAATAACTAATTGTTATGGATTTCTATTGTCATTAGTAATCAATTTAAATAGTTATTAATATGTAAGTTATTAATGACTATTATTGATGCTAGTAATATTATTATTGTTGTTAATGTTAATTATAGTCATTATGGTAGTTATTATTTTAATAAGAGTTATTGCTATTATCTTTTACAAAAGTATTTCATTTTTTAGTTATTTATTTTATATTAGCATTCTCAACTATTATTAGTATTATCTTTAAATTTTATTTTGTGATGTATAGATAATGCACACATACTCCTTGCTTTTTTTTCCTAACATTTGTACCTTTCATTTGGTCCAAGCCCAAGTCAAATTTTCTCTTCCATTTTCCATCCTTTTCTATTTAATAGCCAACCCATTATCTATTGATCCAAATTCCTTAACTCTATGATACAAATCCAACCCGTTAGCCTAAACCCAATTCCCATAATCTTATCTAAATCAAAATCCTATTAAATCAAATTTTAAATCCTAACTAATCCTGTATTATCCATAATCCTAAACTAAACCCATTACCAATATCTAAATCCTAACTATTTAAATCAAAATCTTATCTAATCAAATTAAATTATAACTCTTAACTACTAATCCTAACCTAATCTTAATCTAAACGCTATTCCTTCCTGTTCTCTGAACCGCTGCCCCCACCTTCTTCTCTGTCATCTCTCTTCTTCCTCTGGAGTGCCGCGCCGAGCCTCCATCAGCCCAATGCGCACCACTCTAGCACCCGGGCTTCCTCTCCACTGTACATGGCCCCACGCACACCGCACGGCAACAACCAGCCCCAGGCCGGATCACCCCTTTCCAATAGCAACATCCCCATCCTCTCCCTTCACCATGGCCTTTGTTCCCTTTTTCTCGCTGCCCTCGGGAACCGTCGGAGCCCTATTTCCTCCGTCGGTGAGTGCAAGGATACTCCACTCTTCTCTGGCGTTCCATTGACATCCTCCGTGACCTCCGCCGCCCCCTCCGGAGCCTCTATCGGCGCGCCGCGAACCTTGTCGTTCCCTTCTTCTTGAGTGTTGTAAATTTATATATGTGGGATGGCATTTTTCACCTCTCCGTTGATCGCCGTCAGCGAGCGCAAACGCACTTGCGCCCTTTCTGGTGAGATCCTCTATCCATCGACATCCTCCGCGGCCTCCGCCGGAGTGCCGCAAAACCACCCTTGGCTGTGAGTTCTACCTTCATCTTACACTTTTATTTTCTTCCCTGTGAATAATTTTTGAGTGTTACATATATAGGTGTGTGCATGGGTTTTTAGGTGTGGGTGTGTACTTAATTATATGTATGAATAATGTATGTAATGTGTGTAGTGATCTTGGATGCATGAATGTGCTGTCGCGCGTAAGTTCGTGTGTGTGTGTGTGAGTGTATTTTTTATGTGCATGCATGGTATGTTTATGTATGTAATTTTATATGGGTGTGTGATTATATATGAATGTATGCATGTGTGTATGGTATGTGTACAGGTATCTGTGAGTATTCGGTTGCATGCTACACCGTTTCTGACTTGCTCGGACGATCTGAACTCGATAATGAGAGATTTAGATTCGTACCCATTCTGGACCTGATACCCTGGCAATTTGAGGACCGATCCATGGGATGGTTCGGAGGTCCGTACTGGTTCATGCAGTGAAGACCAGATGACGATTCGATTCTAAAGCTGCGTCATTTCATGTGAGTTTTTATTTTTGTATATTTCTTTATTTACTGTTGTCGGTATGCGTTTACATGTTACTCTTATCATTTCATGTGACTTTCTATTATATTTTACCAGTTTGATTACTTGTATTATTTCATGAGATATCAATGATTGTTCACCTTAATTGTGTAGTTGATATGAGCTTGTATCAGCGTCATTTCATGTGTTTGTAGTTCGTCGTTGTTGGCTTAGGCGTAGTACTTATACATCTTAGACTGTAACTTGACTCGATCTATATGATTGGCTGGATTAGTTCATGTTTGAGCATCAGATATATATGGACCCTGTGTTTGGATATTGAGTTATTAGACTTATATTATTTCATGTGAAACTGTACGGATTCGGACTAGTTGTAAAGGAACCTGGACTATAACTGATTGATCTTGAGTTACATTGATTCGTGATTATGGATAGATTCATATTTTATGTGGTATACTTATCAGACTTGTTATTCTTTCTTTTAGTAATAACATAGATGAGGATTCATTTGGGTACTGAGGACGGATTTGTTATGATGTTACTTTATTAAGAGATTAGATTTCTTAATATTTGGATCGGTATGTGGAATTAGTTATAGTTGAAATTGATATGAGGATTGTGTTCTGTTCTTTGGATCTTGAATAGAGTTCAAATGAAAGTGATGACTTTTGGATTAATGATTGTGAGTATTTTTCAGATTTACCTTGATTATATTTGTTGAGTATGGATGAGCTTATTGTTATTGAGTATCCGATATAGACCATTCTAGATTGCAGTTGTTTGAGGATGTTCCCCCTTTAGATATGATTTCGATATGTGTTGACCTAGTTGGTCTCGAGGATATCAGTAGACTGCTATTCGTGATGGATTCCTAGTTATTGTTGTTATCTTGTTATAGAGAGAATTATTGTGAGAGTAGTTTCATTGATATCGATGATAATATATATCTTTAGAGTTTGATAACAGTTATTATTTGATCTCAGTTATTGGTGATTAGAGTATTGAACAGATTGGTATCGATGAGAGGAATGATTACTAATTCATTGAGATGGTGATTACTGTATCGAATACTTGGACTTTGATTCAATGTTTGATGTTCACAGTGATTGTTATTGAGACTATAGTTGATGGATCAGTTACTGATATCTTTTTAGTACGCATGGATGAGATTTTGATCAGTTCTACTTGAGACTGTCTATTGAGTAGTATCAGGACTGTTACTAGTATATTTCATGTTACTGAAAGTTACTCGGACAGGATTATTTGACAGTAACACCCTGTACAGTCCTATTGTTCATCGTATACACGGTTACTGTTACCATTCACTGTTACTGATATTGTTCACCGTGTATACGATTACTGTTGACTGTTATACTGTACCGTTACTGTCACCGTATCGTCCCAGCATTATAAGTAACATGGATATTGATTGTCATGACTGAATTAAATAATAATATAAATGGACAACTTATACTAGAATTGGGAAAATTAATGGAGGAGACAACGTCTGTATTTTGAGTGGACCTAGGATACAGGTTGCGCAGCCGAGATACGGTTCCACTGCAGGATTCCAGGGGATGACTGATATCCCATCTGTTTATTGTTCCACAGTGTTACTTTGAGTATTGTTCCACAGTGATATATGAGTATTGTTACTGTTACTACTACCTGGCGGTAGGGCCTGGTTCAGCGTCAGGCATTTGGGCCGTGGTCCCGGGCATGTACAGGACCCATCTAAAGTATGGACAATGTCTCCAACTGATCAGTTTCAATAATTTAGGACTTCGATTGACACGTGTGTTAGGCGTAATATAGGATGCGTCTATTACATGTGGCAGTTGGTGTAGGCTGATATAATTAATAATGATAAACTGTTATAATATATTGTGACTGACCGTAATCACCTGACTGTACATATATATGACTATGATAGACATATGATTGTACACATGACCAGATTATTAACCAGACTAGTGAATATGCTAGGTTACACATCTTGACATTAGTTGTTTTCTCTTATCATGATAACAGTTATATATCGTTCATAGTTTTGTCTTGATATTGATTATTCTATTATTTTTTATTTCTGTTTATCATGTTATTATTGCTTACATTATTTTTATGCACAAGCACATTTTCCTTTACACCCACTCATTAGGTCGCTTCTGACGACCCTGAATTTGCACGTCTAGATACCAAATATTTTATGCTCTTGTTTAGGTGTTCGTTGAGCTCGTACGCTTCGTGAGAAGCTGGAGTTTCTCTCTTTTGGTTCTGGTATTCTTAATCTCTCTTGTCTTTCTATTATTTTTGATTCTAGATATATATCAAATTCAGTTTTTATTCCAGTTCTTTTTATATGATATAATGCGTGGATGTTTATATGTGATATTGCAGTAATCATGATTCATTATAATTTAGATTTATACCTTGTTCAGGTTATTTTAGGCTTAGTGTGTATACGTGGGGTATTTTTCTCGCGTATATAAGTCGCCGACTCTTATCGCGACTCTGTTTCCACGTATTTTGGGAAGCGGGGCGAGGCAGGATGTCACATGATCGTTTTGATTTTGATGTGCGGTAATTTTGGTCCTTCCTAGACATTGCAAGTGTTGATCCTAGAGGCACATTGTTTTTAAAGCTTCGGTCCTATCTCAAATCTTGGAGTAGGCATAATTTTCACCATGTGTTATTAAGCAAGCAGCAAATCCTGTCATCCATCCACGTCCTTTAGACTATCAGTGACTCCGTTGTCTTACTTTGATGGAAAGGAATCATCTTAATCATATGTCCAGTCTATTAGAGCAAACTCAGGCTTCAGAAGAACTATGTGGACACAGAGAGCCAGAGTGCAGTGGTTGAGAGGAGATAATCACAACACTATATTCTTCCATCATTCGGCAAATTGAAGAAGATGTAAGAAGCCTATCTCAGTTTTAGATATTGATGGGGAGGAGATTTCAGACCAATAAGCTATTGCTACAGCTTTCACCAATTTCTTTCGGGACAAATGGGTACGACAACTCCGTCACATGATATAGAAGTGAATGGGAGCTGTATTATCCTGTGGAATCTCAATACCCCTCTCTGCTCTGGAAGAGCCTTTTAATGAAGAAGAAATCTGACATGCTATTTTCTCCTTAGAGGCAGATAAAGCACCAGGTCCAGAGGGGTTTAACATGAGATTCTACCAACATTTTTGGTCAATGCTTCAACATGACTTCATGGATATCTTCTAGCCTTTTTATGATGGAAATTTGGAACTATCTTGGTTTAATAGAGCTTATATCGCCTTGGTGCCGAAGATAACTGGAGTTAGACGTATAGGTGAATTTAGGCCTATCAGTCTGATCAATGGCACATTTAAAATTATTTTCAAAGTTCTTGCAGGCCGACTTAAGCAGAAGATTGTTGACTTGATTGAGCCCTCCAACCATCCTTTCTTACTAGCCGATCAATCCTAGATAGTATGGCATCTGCTCAGAAAATCATATCACTTGCACCAAATACAAACGCTCAGCCTACTTCTCAAATTAGACTTCATAAAAACTTTTGATACGATTGGCTGGTCCTTTGTTCTCAAACTTCTTCAAGCACAGAGATCTGGTGACAGATGGTGTGGATGGATCAGCTCCTTAGGTAATACCCCGATCCCGTGGTACGGAGACGTCACTGCGACGTATATACGTGGTGAAAAATACCCTCACATATTTACGTTAAGCATCAGTACAGGTAAGAATTAGAGTACGGAAGCACATGGTGTAATATGCATTCCAACATATGAGTACAATTATAAAGTTATTACAGGATGTGACATAATATTATAAGAATATTACATCACCGATATAGCGCAAATGCGAGAACGCAAAGAGATATACAATAATGAATGGTACGAAAGGCGCTCACGAGTCACAAAGAGAAAACTCGAGAGCCGAGCAGGGACTGGAAGGAAAGAACTCTGGACGGTCTGCCGATGATCCACGCTTCAGCTGCGCATCTCTGATCAGCAACCGGGAGAATCCATAAGCTCCAAGCACCGAGATCTAGACATGAGGATCCAAGAGAATCAGAACTCCCCAACGAGTGGTGTGGTGAATACCAAGTAGCGTGCAGGAATAAGCACACATGCATCGATAAATCTGATTTATAAATATGCATTGAAAATCGTGTCGTGAGCATAGGCATACAGGAGTAGGCAAAGAGATAGTAAGTGATATCAAGTAGAGAACATGCATGGTGTACTATGATAAGAACAAGAGACCAGAGGAGTGGTACACAGTTGGTAAACTGGAAATATAACAATGATTAATAAAATCAGAAATCTGAAGTAAAACCCGATGAAAGCAATTGTGGCAAAACCAGTGGTATAACCCAGTTTGCAAAGCAACAACGAGTTATTATCTTGGCATCTTATTATTATTACTCATCTGACCCATATATTTAGCTAAGTGTCTTGGTGTACATCTCAACACACAAACATTGATATATAAGTAAGTCGAGATTGGTTATTGGAAACTGATGAAGAACTGATGGTTCATATTTATAGTGGTTCCTGTCCGCCCGGGACACAGCCTACGGGTGCCTAAAATCACCTAAACACGCATCTTCTGAGTGTCTAAAAGCACTCTAACACAAATCGTCAGTTTAGTAATCCACCACTATAAGTAAGGTATCATACTGGCATTCATCAGTTCCCCCTATTCCTAGTGTAAGTTGTCATTTTTATAGCTTATTAAGCATAATTATCAGATTACGGAATGAGCAGGAACATAAAAGGTTCAGGAGTAACAGGAGTACATGCCTAACATGAGTGCTTGTATAACATGAGTACTTACGTAACAGGAGTACTTATCAGAAAATAAGGTACTACATTCCCGTAATGTGATAATCATTAGTCAAGAGTTAAACATGACAGGTATTAGGTGTTAATATGATAGGAGGAAGGTGATAAATAGTAGCATGTCAGGTGGCAGGTGGTAACACTTCAGATATAAAGAGATAAATGCTGGTGATAGCATGTAGATGACAGGTAATAGCATGGCAAGTGTTAGCACATCAAGCGAAAATATGTCAAGTGATAGTGTAACAGTTAAGTACAAGCAAGCGGAGCTTAAGCAGTGCTGGAGGCACGAACAACAAACAATATTTAGTCACTAAAGCGCTTGACGGAGCTACTGAAATGACTCAGCTTAAAAGGCGAGTCTAAGATCCGGCAGAGTTTCGCCTAGACGAATCTAGTGGTAAAGCGCTGAGCGCTAAGCATGCCTACCAGGCGTAGTTAGAAAGTCCAGAGGACTTTAATAAACTCGGAGAGGTTAAACCTAGAGGCTAAGCAAACAGGTGTATAACTAGACCGTTCCTGACGAGGCTACGCAATTAAGCTCGGCTCGCAGAGACACAATATAGCTATTAAAACTCAGGGGTTTGAGCAAAGCGAGAGCGTAGTAAGCTGTGCCTGATGAGGTGTCCAATAGGCTAATTACACAGTCACACGGCTTAGCTAGGCTCCCGACGAACCTAAAAAATTCAGAAGGTTTAGCCCGAAAGCTAATATAGAACCGCAGAGCAGTTAAGTCTATAGGCTAGGCCCGAAGGCACGAGTACCTACAGAAGCGTTAGTACCATACATGCATAGGTATGAGGTCATTTACACGATTATCAGGATTACAGTACATCAGTTCGATACAAGCTAAGACATGTCCACATAATACAACGCACTCACACATGTACAATCACACCGAACTGACACAAAATACAACACAATACAAAATTCAATAAAAACCCAATTTTGGAGGAAAGCCACTCACCTAAAACACAAATCTTAAAACTCCGCGCGCCCGAGCTCCCGAGCGAGGAAATACCCGAAGTGAGAGAAGGAGAGGGAGGTTTGGCCCCTTGGTAGCCGCCAGCCCTAGGGAGTTGTGCCACCCCCTAGGGAGGTCAAGGGGGTGGTCGGCCTAGGGAAGAGAGAGAGGGAGAATGGAAGAGGGTGGTGATGGTGTTGGTGTTTGTAGTTGGTGGTGTTGGCGGAGTTGAATTTTTGAGGAAGAAATGAAAAGAAAGTTGAAGGAGGTGAAAATGATGGTGATGTTGGGGGTTGAAATAGGGATGATGGAGGTGGTGTTGTGGTGGTGAGAGTAGAGATGGTGGTGATGGAGAAGAATAAAAGAGGAGGTGGTGAAGATGAAGGATTTGTAGTGGTGGTGGTGATGTTGTTGAAGATGGTGAAGTTGTTGCCAGAATAGTCGCCGGAATGGTCACCGAAGATATCGCCGGAGTAGAGGGGCCGGCCTTAAGCTTAGGGTGGTGGCCGACCTAGGTGAAGATGGAGTGGAGGTGGTTTTGTGGAGAGATTTGGTAGTGGTGGAAGGTTTAAAGGAGATGGAAATGAAGAAGGATTAGTATGGTGGAATTTTGGCGTTTGTGATGGAATAAATGGAGATGGAGGAGGAAGAAGATGATGGTAAGGTGTTATAGGTTTTGTTGTTGTTGTAGTGGAGATGAAGGACGAATGGGTGGTGATGGGGTTTTGATGGAGAAATGAAAAGGAAAGAGGGTTGTATTTGGAGTTAGAGTTAAAGGAGAAGGAGAAGGATTAGGGTTAGTTTTTTTTTTTTTTGGTGTAATAGTGATAGGAGAGGGAGTTATGGCCGGTCTTGGTGATGGGAAAGGTGTGATGAGTGGGTTAGGATATTTTGGTGGAAGGTGTAAGTTCACCTAGAGGGGGGGTGAATAGGTGATGGCTAATCTAATGGTCACTTAATGCCAAATGATGCGGAATTAAAAACTATAATGACCTAAACACACTATTACACTAAACACCACGTATAACACAAGAGTATTGCCGAATTTCCCGTGAAGGTCTCTGGACAAACTCCTCTAGATTCCTCTAGATAAGGGTTGAGGTGCCGCGTTGGCTCTCTTAGTTAAATACAAGTGTTAGCAAACAAACCCAAGCAAGTATATCAATTAAGCACACTATGAATATCAAGCATGTAAAGATAAACACAATAATAACATGCAAGATATAAATAAGAGACAAAGAGAGAGAGAGTGAGCAATCGCAAACACAAGGGATTTGTTTCGAGGTTCGAGCACCCTTACTCTACATCCCCGCCTTCGACACACGAAGGATTTCCACTATAAACGATCCCACCGGATCACTCGGTGCCGCAACACCTACAACTCTCGGACTCCCTAGTCCGTACACACGCAAGCCCACTGGCTCGCCGAGGCCGCACCTCAAACAAAGAGTTTGTACCTGAACCCGAAACACCAAGTCCACACTAGGACCCGAAACAATGCGAACACACACGTCCGCCTCCTCAAAGTACAAGATGAAAACTTGGTGATCTAAACACTTGATTACCAATAAAAACTCTCACAACACAATCCTATGGATAGATAAAGCAATGGATAGCTCAAGTGATTGTGTGAGAAAACAAGGATTGAGATGGTGGAGGAAAACTCAAAGAAATCACTTTTACACTCTTGATAAAACTTTCCTTTTGATAGGAAATATTAGCTCTCAATTTTGTGGAGAAAAACCTCTGAAAAGAGTAGGAAAAACTGGCTCTAAAAGTCTCCAAAAATCTTTTTCAAAACAGCCCCCAAAAGCCCCTTTTTATCGAGTCTGGAAAACTAGCCGTTGGGGTCTGTCAGGCCTGTCGGTCGACCGCCCGGTCAACCGGCCAACGGTCATATTTCAGACCGTTGTGCCATTGGTCGACCGGCCGGTCGACCGAGGTCAGATACAGAGAGCAAGTCTCTCTGTCCGGTCGACCGCCCGATCGACTGGGGCCTTTCCAGAGAGCAGAGCTCTCTGGACGGTCGACCGGGTGGGTCGACCGGCCACCTGCCAGGTCAAGGCGTGCACGTCTGTGCACGTCGGTCGACCGAGCCGGTCGACCGACTTCAGCCCTAATCGACTTGGTCGGTCGACTAGTCGACTGGCTGAAGCCTGGAACAGGAAAACTGGGGATTAAAACTTGGTCTTTTTGGCTCAAATAAAATCCCATAAAAACATAGAAAATCTACAAAAAATAGTTTTACCAATATACTTTGATAAACAAACATGCTTGCACAAAATCAAGGCATGTTTTAAATGATTTGGACTATTTTTGTAAGTTAAAAATATTTGTTCAAAACAAAAATGGTATTTTCCAAACTTGTTTTTTCCAAACTTGTTTTTCCAAAACTTCTCCAATACAAAAACAAGATATTCTAAACACTTTTAAAGCATAGGGTGTATGGATATGATCCACTACACAAACATGGTGAAATATCTATATTTTTGACATTAAGCTCTAAACATGATTTTGGATAAAAGATATGAACTTGAATACCAAAAAGAACAAAACACTTGAAATCTTCACTTGAATACATGTTTGGTTTTTTGGTTAAAATTCTTTTCTAAAACAAACTAAATCAAGAGTGTGTGTGTATATATACTTGAGCAATCCACCAACTACTCTATCCTTTACATTTTATCTAAAATAAATCTTATAAAAACAAACCTAGACACAAGTCTTCATCTTCTTGAAGTCTTCACTTGAAGCCTTCTTGACTTGGTCCAAACACCGTGCTAGTTCTAAAACTTGACTTTAAATCTTTTGTTGAAGCTTTGCACCTACTAAAATCTTGATCATAAATCTGTCACTAATTAAACACAAGATCATTAGTAAACATAACTACATGAGTTGATCATCATCAAAACTAGAGTGATGGGCCTTTGGGCCAACAATCTCCCCCTTTTTGATGATGACAAAACTCATGAAGTAATATATGCGTGGATTAAAGTAAAGCTCCAAAGAAGCTCCCCCTTAACTCATGCATAACAAATAAACAATAAGATATGAAAATGAAGCACATAAACATGTATGCAAATGTATGACATGTATGCAAAAACAACATGCCAAAACATCATAAAACTCATCAAGTTCATCTCCATACATTTGCAAAACAAAACATATATGGATAAACAATCATTTTTCACAAAACATGCATATAAATCCAAATCTTTCTCAAATACTTCTCCCCATTTTTGTCAATCATCAACAAAGGGGTTAAAGTAAAAACAAAATTTTTCTCCCCCTTTTTGTCATAAACAAAGAGACCAATAAGGGGTAAACACAATTCAATAAATAGTTATATGCGATATACATTCATGAAGAAGAAGACGGTTAAGTAACTTCCCTACACATATACATTACATGAAAGAGGGATGACAAGCCCTAATTCACATAACGTATAATATGTAATGCATAAGAGGAGATGTGAAGCTCCCCCTACACACGTGTATCACATAAAAAAGAGTTGTCAAGCTCCTAAATACAAGATACACTCAACATGAATCTATATGTAGAAGAGATGTTAAGCTCTCCTTGCATATAGGAAATACATATCAAAACATTTTTAATTTTTTTTTTAAACAAAATTTTTAAAAGGTATCAGAGCTTTTGTAAAACAAACAAATTTTAAGATACCAAATTGAAAATAATCATTATTGTAAATCATATTGATACCAATTGAAATTTAACAAATATGAAGTTGAAACATATTGATACCAATAGTAAACATAATGATCAAAAAAATTTTATTTTTAATCATAAACTTTGTGCTTTAAAAATGTGAACCAATTGTAAGTTAAGCACATATATATGTATGGAAATGATAATACCAATTGACATTGAAGACATACATATATAGAAACAAAATATGAGTATATACAAAAATATCAATTTAAATACCAATTGAAAAGATCCAATGATACCAATTAAAAATAACAATATAAATCATGTATATAACTCATAACCTTCCACCCTTCATATGCTCAAGATAAAAGATTTTCAATAAGGCTTACAAGGCATACTCGCCCAGCCATCCGCCCAAACAATATGGATAGGAAGGGGTTTTCGAAAATAGGGTTTGAAAACATTTTATAGTGAAAATCACTACCTATATGAAGAATAATTAACTAGTTAAAATAATTTTTGAAAAACTAGTTAAAGATTCTTCAAAACATGAAACCAAATCATATGTTTTTCATGAATCATACCAAATACACAAGAGATGACACTCAAAATCGATTAAGCTCATAAAAGTGTTCATGAATCAAAGTCATGACAAAACAAATGAAGTATGAGTGTACAAGAATCATGTATATAGCATTTTCATGAAAATAGTCATTAAGGCTCAAATCATGAATAACATTTTATCAAATAAAACATGAAAATTTGTTTTTTTTTCAATTAAAACAATACACTTCTAGGTATATGTATGATTTATCTAAATCTAACAATATGCATACATATCCCAAACATAAAACGAGTCTATTAATAGTATTTGCATGAAGGCAAGAGACTCAAAAAGGATATACATGTATATTTATTAGATTTGAATAAAATTACATATACATGAAGTAAAAACATGAAAATTGTGTAAATGAGGAAATCATCAAAACTAGGCTATACATGTGCATATAGGGGGTACAAATGAGCATGAAGTGCAAACATATATGAATCAATTTGTTATCACTATTTGTACATGTATAAATACAAAATTTGATAAAAACTACATTTAAACTAATATTTACCACATGAAGCACAAAAAAAATATGAACATGCTATATGATGTCATATGAACAAGCATGTAAATAAATAAGGAGTTTAGAAATAGTTACCAAACCAAAGAACTATTCCAAATCTCCAATCATGGTGGCCTTTTCACCAAAACTCCTTGATAGCGATGCATCCATATATGTGTCCATCAAGTCCAAGTGCATCCACTATCAAGGCACCAAATCTCTCACGTCTTGTGAGAGCCCTCACCTACATTAAAAACAAAAGGTGGGGATTTTGGTACCCATTTTCTTTTGGGTCCTTAGGGGTTAGTCTTGTTAGGAACCCAAACATTCTTATTTTTAGCAAAATTAATATGATGTAATCTATCAAAACAAAACTTTGCTAAATGGCCTTTGCGGCCACAATGTGTACATTTGTATACCTTAGGATGCTTATGTGTGTGGGTGTTATCATGACGTGCAACATAAGCATGATGAGAATGATGTGCATGAACATGTGGAGTTTGTTTCTTAGAAAACAAAGACTCCAATCTAGTGTGGTTAAATGCACAAGCTCAAGGTAGAGCTCAAACAATCAATTTTATTTTTCAAAAATTTAATCTCACTATCATCAATGGTGGCATGTAGAGAAAGGTGAGATAAAGAGTCATTTTTCTTCTTTTTAGAAACTTTTTCTTTTTCAACAATTTTTCTTTTTAAACAAGAGTTTTCTTGAAAAACAACTTCCTTTTTTTCACCAAAACAAGCTTATTTTTCAAAGACATATTTCCTTCACACAAATCATTCAATTTAGACATTAAGAAAATATTCTCATTTTTCAAATCATCATTTTTTTTTTTCTAAACATGCAATCTTATTTTTAAAGAATCATTTTCCTTATGCATGCAATCAAATTTCTTTTTCAAATTCTTATTATCTTTTCTTAGCATGTCATATTTCTCTAATAGTTGTTGACAAAATGAAGCAAGTTCATCATATGACATGTTATCATTTTCTACCTCGGATTCGGTAGTTACCTCAGGGAGTTATCCCCTTGGACCATATAGCATGCATTGGAGGTGTCGCTTCCACGTCCGAATCGCTCCCGGCATAATATAGATCCTTTTCGCCAAGGGAGGTGATGATGTTCTAAGCTACAAAAGCCGAATCAATGTTAGAAACCCTAGAAAGATATTCATCATTTAGGGTACATTTCAAAGCATGAATGACTTTTGAGTTAGCCTCAATATACTTGCTATCATTAACATATGAATCTTTAATTGTAGCAAGATAAACATGAATACCTAAGGCTTTGAGGTACAACGACATCTTAACCTTCCAAATTTGGATGTTAAGAATGTCAAAGGTGAGTGGTGACATGAAGTCCATGGTGTGTGTACAAAATATGTGATTAGCCTAAAAGAAGGATCTTTAACTCTAGGTTGTAAGACCCAAATCAAGAGCACTTGGCTCTGATACCAATTGTAAGTTCACCTAGAGGGGGGGTGAATAGGTGATGGCTAATCTAATGGTCACTTAATGCCAAATGCTGCGGAATTAAAAACTATAATGACCTAAACACACTATTACACTAAACACCACGTGTAACACAAGAGTGTTGCCGAATTCTCCGTGAAGGGCTCTGGACAAACTCCTCTAGATTCCCCTAGATAAGGGTTGAGGTGCCGCGTTGGCTCTCTTGGTTAAATACAAGTGTTAGCAAACAAACCCAAGCAAGTATATCAATTAAGCACACTATGAATATCAAGCATGTAAATATAAACACAATAATAACATGCAAGATATAAACAAGAGACAAAGAGAGAGAGAGAGTGAGCAATCGCAAATACAAGGGATTTGTTTCGAGGTTCGAGCACCCTTGCTCTACATCCCCGCTTTCGACACACGAAGGATTTCCACTATAAACGATCCCACCGATCACTCGGTGCCGCAACACCTACAACTCTCGGACTCCCTAGTCCGTACACACGCAAGCCCACTGGCTTGCCGAGGCCGCACCTCAAACAAAGAGTTCGCACCCGAACCCGAAACACCAAGTCCACACTAGGACCCGAAACAATGCGAACACACACGTCCGCCTCCTCAAAGCCTAAGATGAAAACTTGGTGATCTAAACACTTGATCACCAATAAAAACTCTCACAACACAATCCTATGGATAGATAAAGCAATGGATAGCTCAAGTGATTGTGTGAGAAAACAAGGATTGAGATGGTGGAGGAAAACTCAAAGAAATCACTTTTACACTCTTGATAAAACTTTCCTTTTGATAGGAAATATTAGCTCTCAATTTTGTGGAGAAAAACCTCTGAAAAGAGTAGGAAAACTGGCTCTAAAAGTCTCCAAAAATCTTTTTCAAAACAGCCCCCAAAAGCCCTTTTTATAGAGTCTGGAAAACTAGCCGTTGGGGTCTGTCAGGCCTGTCGGTCGATCGCCCGGTCGACCGGCCAACGGTCATATTTCAGACCGTTGTGCCATCGGTCGACCGGCCGGTCGACCGAGGTCAGATACAGAGAGTAAGTCCGGTCGACCGCCCGGTCGACCGGGGCCTTTCCAGAGAGCAGAGCTCTCTGGACGGTCGACCGGGTGGGTCGACCGGCACCTGCCAGGTCAAGGCGTGCACGTCTGTGCACGCTGGTCGACCGACTTCAGCCCTAGTCGACTTGGTCGGTTGACTAGTCGACTGGCTGAAGCCTGGAACAGAAAAACTGGGGATTAAAACTTGGTCTTTTTGGCTCAAATAAAATCCCATAAAAATATAGAAAATCTACAAAAATAGTTTTACCAATATACTTTGATAAACAAACATGCTTGCAGAAAATCAAGGCATGTTATAAATGATTTGGACTATTTTTGTAAGTTGGAAATATTTGTTCAAACAAAAATGGTATTTTCCAAACTTGGTTTTTCCAAAACTTGTTTTTTCCAAAACTTCTCCAAATACAAAAATAAGATATTCTAAACACTTTTAAAGCATAGGGTGTATGGATATAATCCACTACACAAACATGGTGAAATATCTATGTTTTTGACATTAAGCTCTAAACATGGTTTTGGATAAAAGATATGAACTTGAATACCAAAAAGAACAAAACACTTGAAATCTTCACTTGAATACATGTTTGGTTTTTGGTTAAATTCTTTTCTAAAACAAACTAAATCAAGAGTGTGTGTGTATATATACTTGAGCAATCCACCAACTACTCTATCCTTTACATTTTATCTAAAACAAATCTTATAAAACAAACCTAGACACAAGTCTTCATCTTCTTGAAGTCTTCACTTGAAGCCTTCTTGACTTGGTCCAAACACCGTGCTAGCTCCAAACTTGACTTTAATCTTTTGTTGAAGCTTTGCACCTACTAAGATCTTGATCATAAATCTGTCACTAATTAAAAACAAGATCATTAGTAAACATAACTACATGAGTTGATCATCATCAAAACTAGAGTGATGGCCTTTGGGCCAACAGAAGGGTGTAAAATGTAGTAGAAGAATGGAGAAGGTTTTAGAATATGGTGAAAGAAAAAGGAAGGAAGAAAAAGGAATAAGAAAAGGAAAGGTGTAGCACCCCGTTCCCGGGATACGTACCACGTGTCCCAAAATTTTTCGACCGTATTGTTCAATTTTCTTCCAGTATTTGCTTTTAGGTTGTGATTGCTTATATTATTGAGTATCGGATCTGAATTCTCAGACCTAGAGTCAGCCCTGACCTAGACCGGGAACCCGATACTAGCCAGTAGCCCTATTTGACTTTCTGGTAGTCCGATTTGACCAATTTTAATTTCAGACACTATCTTCTAATATTTTAGATTTTTTGTGATTTTCTAGAATTTTTCAGAATTTTTCTGTAAAATCTCCAAAACCAGTGTCGGTGGGCATCGCTGACTGATTCCCAGATTTTTAGTTTTCAATTGGAATTGAATTTTCAAAAACGGCTTTCACAATACATCTTATAATTTCATTTTCTATCTAAATATATTTTTTGAGATTTTTCTAAATTTATCAAAATTTGACTGATTCTGGTGTCGGCCAGTATCGCCGAAAGATTTCAAGATTTTTAATTTGAAAACTATATTGAATTTCTTGAATCTGATTTTATCAGGCATCTTAGAATAATATTTTCTATTTTTGAAAATTTTTCGGAACGATTCTGAAACAGTCAAATTTTCACCCTATTAAAATAATAATATTATTTACCATTCTTTCCTTTTCTTGCTTTTTCCTTTTTCACTCCTCTACTTTATACTCCTAGGATATATTAATAATTATATTATTTATAATATATTTATTTATAAATTTTTCTTGCTTTTCCCTTTTTCTTACTTTTCGTTTTTCCATTTTCTTCTTTTCGGGTCTGTTTGGTTGTCGTAATTGGCCGTAATTCGTAAGTTGTAATTGGTAAAGTCTTTTACATTTGTAAATGAGTTACATGCATGTAAGATTTATGGTGTTTGATTGGTAATATAAAGTTGTAAGTGGAAAAGTGTATTGTACTTTACGGTGTTTGGTTGTCGTAATGTGTAAGTCGTAAGTGAAAAAGTTGATCACAAAATTAACTATTTGGTGATTTAAAAAGTTTTAATATTGCAAATAAATATTAAAAATGCTAAATATTAAAAAAATTTAATATTAACATAAAAAAATAATACAAATTTGCATGACCACAAATTAACTGTAACTGGGCTGTATGTGAGTGGTAATTGGGTTGTGTAAGTCTTTTACGAATTACGGTCCAAACAAGCGCTGTAGTTGTAACTAGGTTGTAAGTCATTTATGAATTACGGACTTTTACGCGAAACAAACGACCCCTTCGTTCTTTTTCTTCTTTTCTCTTTCTCCTCCATGCCCTGCACCCCAACCACCCCACTGCCGACCACTCCCTTGCAGCAGCCTGCTGCAAGCAACCCCATCCCCCCCATTTCTTTTCCATTCCTTCCCTCTCTTTCTTCTCCTTTTAATTCTTTCTTTCTTCACTTTTTCCTTCTTCATCTTCTTCCTTTCATTTCTCCACCAACAACCAACACCAACCTCTCCTCATCACCACCGCCTCCACCACCGGAGCAGCTGCCGGCGCCGCCCTAGCCACCGCCGCCGCAACCACTACCTCCCCTCTTCCCTTCCCCACTTCCACCATTCCCAATTTCCCCTCCTTTCCTCCAATTTCAACCAAACTCATCCCACCTCCATCTTCTTCTTCTCCAAAATTCTCCACCAAACCACCTCCTCCTCCACTTTCAACCCCCCATCATAATCTCCTCAATCTCCTCCAACTCCCCAACACCACCAAGCATCACCACCACCACCACCACCACAACCACCACCACCACCAATCATCACCACCTCCACCAACAACAACCACAACAATAACCACCACAACACCCCCTCCCACCCCTTGGCCGCGCGCCGCCTCCCCTCCCTCGGTGGCCGGCCGGCCACCCCCCACCCCCTCCATTTTTCCTTCTTTCTTTCTTTCTTCCTTCTTTCTTTAATTCCTTCTTTCTTTCTTTCTTTTCATTTCTTTTCTCTTTCTTTTCCCTAATATAACACTCATTTCCTCACATTCCTAAAATACCCATTCCCTCATCCTAAAATTACTCTCCTATATTTACACTCAATACCCCTCCCCTTTTAATTCCAAATTTATTTGTAAAAATACCATATTTTCTCTCTCTTTCTCTCTCTCCCTTCTTCCTACAACTTTCTCTCTCCTCTCTCTCTCCTCTCTCATTCCCTCTCTAATATATATATATATATATATATATATATATATATAATTATATATTTTAATATACAACTATGGGCTAGTGGCTTACTCGATCGTTCGCTGATTCCCTAGATTTTTAACCGGTATTTCGTCCCGGTTTCAGGCGAGTGCTTTTTAATACACTTAAAAATAAACGCTCTTATATTTATAGCATGAAATTGATATGTGGATATTTTAGCATGCCTAGCACTTATTACCGTAATTTTAGTACATGATATCATGCTATGCGAGTTAATATATGATGTTGCACTCGGTATTTACCCGACCCTGGACATGTTATACTTGACACGTGACATCTGACACCGACCCTAGACATGTTACACTTGATATATGATTTATGACACCGGCATACGGTAATTTATGACACCGGCACTCGGTATTTACACCGGTACTCAGTATTTACACTGGCACTTGGCATGTCACACTTGATATATGATTATGATACCGGTACTCGGTATTTATACCGGTACTCGGTATTTACACCGGTACTCAGTATTTACACTAGCACTTGGCATGTTGCACTTGATATATGATTTATGACACCGGTACTCGGTATTTACACCGATACTCAGTATTTACACCGACACTTGGCATGTTACACTTGATATATGATTTATGACTCCGGCACTCGGATTTACACTGGTACTCGTATTTGCACAGGCACTTGATATTTGAAACCTGTCCCCATGGCACTGGATATTTAGACACCGGTACTTGATATATGTCATACTTGACACCTGCTCCTGACACCCGGTATATGACATTCTTTCATGTGGTACAAGTACATTGACTTGACATTGTGACCCTTGACCGGACACTACCACCCCTGATACCTGTATTATATGACATATTCATGACTATCACTGTTACAGGGACTTGGCATGACTATTATATTATTACCAGATATTTGGTACTCCTGAACTCCTGTACTCCTGTATACTTGAACCCCTGAAATAGGGAGGATCCTGACATTACTCCTGATATTATACTCCTATTGACCCCCGTAATAGGATAACCATGGATATTGTACTTTTGTGAAAACCCTGTGGACATTATTATTTGAGACTCTGTTATATTTAAACAACTTACACCGGGATGGGGGAAATTGATGGGTATCGATATAGCTTCTGTGTTTATGGTGGCCATACATATGTTATACAACATTCCTGTTGGATTCGACCTGGAAGCCACCAGGAGTTCCCAAGGGGTGTACTAACACCCCTACCCCCTTGCCTGCCTGCCGGGTGTGCTATAATCCCCTGGGTATATCCTGTGGGGAACGGTGACACTCTATTCCTGTTCGGGCGTATACTAAGACCTTCGGGCATATAGTAAGTCCCGGTGCCTAGTGGTACGTTCCGGCTCAGTACCGGATACTCCTGCACCGTTGTCCCGGCATGCACGCAACCCATTCTAAACATGGTTCGTCGTTCCCCATCAATTTCTAATAACCAACCTCGCTTGACTTGTATGCGGAAGTATATGACACCGGTCATATACCGAAACATATAAATTGAACGAGTCTTAATAATAACTTGATAATTGACTTCATGTTACATAAATTTTATTGTTGTGTTCGTACTTGCTATTTATTGTAGTTACTCCATGCTTGCTAATTTGATTACATGACATTTGACCTGCTACACTTGCTTTTAATTCATGCCACATAAATTCTAATGTTATTTCCATATTTCACTATTTATTGTGATTATTCCATGCTTATTGATTTGAGTACATTATACTTGACATGATGCACTTGCTATTATTTGTACTTACCATTTGGGTTCTTCTTGCACTCGCTGGGTTGCCTACTAACAACCCTGAATTTGCATGTCCAGATTTAGTAGCTTAGACCGAAGTGGATCCAGCAGCTGAGGATCAGGCCTTCTTCGAGGAGCAGGCGGATCAGCTGTAGCTTCGTTCAGTCTTTCCCCGCTCGCGAGATTCCCTTTCCAGCTCGTGAGTAATTATCTTTTGTACCCTGTACAGTCTACTTTTGTACTATCTAGTGATGTAATATTGATGTAATATTATGTCACTATTTGTGATGACTAAGTACTTGTAGCATTTTATGTTAGAATGTATAACACCACGTATTTCCGCACTCTGATCCCTGTATTGTGTTGTATTGATGCTTAGCGTACATACGTGATAGTACCATCGCCCTACGTATGTACGTCGCAGTGGCATGCCCGTACCCGTCAGGATCGGGGCGCCACAAAAGGAAAAAAGAAAAAAAGTAATTGAAAGAAAATAAGAAAGTAATTGGAATGGGTGAAATCCCCGAGTTCGGTCGCGGATGCGAAAAACTTTCGGAAAAATACTGGAATCGTCCGAAATCAAGTCTCTCAAAATGATCCCAAAAAATTCTCAAAAATCAAGAATATTATACTGAATATCATGGTGAAATCGGATTTAATAAATTCAATCTCTTTTTAAATTAAAGATCTTGAAATCATCCGCCGATACGATCGACACCGAATCCGGTGGAATTTTGATAAATTTAGAAAAATCTCAAAAAATGCATTAAGATAGTAATTATTATTTTAAGAAAAAAAATGTAAAAGCAGTTTCCAGAAATTTGACTCCATTTGTAATTTAAAATTCGAGAATCAATCGGGTACCAATTAATACCGATTTTGGAGATTTTAATAAAATAATTCAGAAAAATTTGAAAAATCATGAAAATTCTAAAATATTGGAAAACAATATTTAAAACTAAAATTGGTCAAATCTGACTACCAAAAAGGTCAAATAGAATAGTATACAGGGATCAGGTTTCCGGTTCAGATTAGAGCTGACTCTGAGTCCACGAATCCGGATCCAATGCAAAACAATCGCATAATTAAGCATAAAACAAAACAAATACGAGAAGTAAATCAAAAAATGTAATCGAAAAATCAGAATACGCATCTAAGTATGTATTCTGAGAGTGAGGTGTTACACTTACTCTGCTCTGGCCTCTCTTCAGTTCTTACCAATTGTCAGCTAGGTGTCAGCAGGGACTGCAATAGGGGAATTCTTTATCCCCATATCTTTTTATTCTTGGAGTGGACATGTTGTCTTGTATCTTGAAACTTGCATATGAGGGAGGTTTTGTTCAGAAAGTGGGTCCTTGGAACCCGGAATCACATGCTTGCAATATGCTGATGATACTCTCATGCTTCTGCCACTGGATCTAGCCTCCATAAATAGGGTTAAAATATTGTTCTATCTATTTGAGTTGCTTTCTGAGTTATCGATTAATTTCAATAACTCCTTAATTTACCCACTTGTCTTACCACGTTTAGATTTGTTGCTGGTTTCAGATGTGTTACATTGTAGAGTTTCTCTTTCACTTATCTCAGAGTTCCTCTCAAACCGACCACCCTATTTATGACTGATTGGCAGCCTCTCCTTTGATCGTACTGATAAAAGACTGGCTGCCTAGAAAGGATATTATTTATCACGAGGAGGTAAACTTATTCTAGTCAACTCAGTCCTCACCAGCCTATCTTTATCCTTAATGTCATTTTTCTATCTGGCTCAGTGGGTTGTTGAGTATATTGACAGTTCGAGGCGTGCTTTATTTTGGAAGGAGGAGAGCAATGTTTCTGGAGGCTAGTGTTTGGTCAATTGGGAGGTTCTTTGTTCTCATGGCTTGGGTGGCTTGAGAATTCTTAGATTGAGAGACTTTAATATTTCTCTGCTGACCAAATGGTGATTGACACTTTTGACTAACTACCAATCCTCTTGGGTATAGGTGGTCATCCACAGCTATTACCGTCACAGGAGGCCATTAGACTTGTAAGATAAGTTATCGGGACGTGTGTCACCTTTCTGGCGAGGAGTTCTTAAAACAGTAAATGCTTTCAAAATTGTCTTGAGGCTCTTTTGTAGGCAGGGGACTTCGATTAAATTTTGGAAGAACTGCTGGCTGGGAGAGATTCCTCTTGCCCTTGCTTTCCCTAATCTGTTCGATATGATAGCAGACAAAGATGTTTGGGTTAGTTCACAGATCCAAAATAATGATTGGGCTATCTCCCTTCATCATCCATTTCCATCGACCAGACTATAGATGTTGGCAGTGCTCATGGAAACACTATAGAGTCATACATTCTGGGATACTCCAGATAAGCTGTTCTGGAAGGTCGGTTCCTCACCTTTCTTCACTATCCACTCTCAATACAAGTTGCTACAGCCACTGCTCCCTTAAGATAAAGCAGCAAAGTTTTTTTGAAAGGTGAAGGTAGGGGTGGCAATTGGGTCGGGTCGGGTCTAATTGGGTCGGGTCTTAAATGGGTCGACCCATAATCGGGTCGGGTCGACCCGACCCATTTATTTATATGGGTCAAAAATCCAAACCCAAACCCGACCCAGTATTATGCGGGTCGACCCGACCCGACCCATTTGACCCATTTAACTAAATGGGTCGGCCGGGTCAGGTTGACCCGTTAGACCCAAATGACCCATTTGAATGACATATTTCAGTACAAAGAAAGCTGATAACAAAGTTATGAGATACATATTTACTCAGATACCAAGAAAATTGAAATTTATAACAAAAAGCAATGGTTCAAGAGACAAAAAAGCCGTGATGGGCTAGTACATTTCACAGATTCCATTAGAGTTTTACTCAGCTACGTTTTTTAAAGCTTCAAAATATGAAAATCAAACTCAAGCCATTGGCTTCTGTTAAAAAAAAAAATTTGCCACTGAACCGGCTTAATAGGAAGATCAAATATTGGTATCTTGCTGACTGACTTTAACTTTCTTATTAGTCATTTATTTTTATTTTCCACCGAGGTTTACGTTTTTTTTTTTAATTTTGTTTTCTTTCTCTGGAAGAAATATTTTTGGCTACCTAGGATTCCTTTGGTTCGGATGGTGTGATAAATGATTCCCAAAAAAAATCTCTGGATCAAAATTATAAAAAGGTAAATGGGTCTTAGCGGGTTTGGTGGGTTTGGGTCGACCCGACCCATTTATTAATCGGGTCTGGTGGGTCGACCCGATTACGACCCAAACCCGTATAGCTCAAACCCATACCCACTTACTCTGGGTCGGGTCGGGTCGGGTCGGGTCTGGTGGGTCGGGTCTGAATTGCCCCCCCAGGTGAAGGCTCCTTTGAAACTCAAGATTACATCGCGAACGCCTCCACACATGCCTATACTTACAGAGACGTCATATTAGACTATCATCTCCTTGTGTTTCTGTGATAATCACACGGAGTCGTCTGCTCACATTTTTCTTTCTTGCCCCTTCGCTAAGAGAGTTTGGGCACCAACTGTATCCGGTCTGGCTCTTCTTGGCCTTCCTCTCTTCGGGATCTGTGGGAGGACTGGAAGGTCTTGTGATTCCGAGCGTGTATCATAAGACTTGGGTCTCTCATGGTTTGGCTATGGTTTGGTCCATCTGGACGGACCAGAACTCTAGGATTTTTAATCTTAAGCAGCTCTCTCTTGAGAAAGTATCTCATTAGGCTATTTCTTTCTCGGACTTTTGGTGTAACGACTAGATGTAGATTTTTATCTTTTTTTTTTGTGCTTTCTTTTCTTGTCTCAAACCTGCTTCCTAAGGAATTGCCTTATTTTGGTTGTATTTTCTTTCTTTAATATAGTTCTGACCGGATCTTTTTGGTCCCCTTTTCCCTCAAAAAATCTGTTGCTTGAAGAAATAAATAAATAAACATAGACTTGCCCGCATATTGATCTAAATATACATACACGTTTTTTAAGTGGATCAGGGTTGACTCCTGTTTAAACCCGACCCGAAACGTCCAAGTATAATTCCCCACCCACCCCCACCCCCCCCCCCCCCCCCCCCCCCCCACCCCACTCATTGAGCTTGCGGGTAGCAAATGCCAAATGATTCCTACTTGAGTGCATCCATAAAAAATGAGCCTGTAGTTAACAATCAGAATCCCTCGAAAGAGAATTTCTCTTCGATCTCCATCTCCCTTCTCTTCCACAGATTCGTCATCTCCCTCTCTCTCCCCCCTGCATTCGTAGAAACCCTAATTTTTTACCCCATCGAGAAACCCTAGGTCCGGTTCGTCACCGACGCTCCAATGGAGGGATCGTCGCACACGTGGGCCCACGCGCTGACCCAAATCTCCCTTACACCTTCGCTTCGATCGGGATCGCCATCTCGATTGGCGTCTCCGTCCTTGGGGCAGCTTGGTACTCATCTCTCACTTCTAAGCTTCAGATTCTATTATTTTGTATTTTTCTGATTTCGATTTTTTTTTTTATGATTTTAGGGGGATTTACATAACGGGGAGCAGCTTGATCGGTGCGGCGATCAAAGCGCCTAGAATCACCTCTAAGAATCTTATCAGGTGCGAACTTTCTCCCCAAGTAATTTTTGTGTATACCGAAAAAGTACTGGCCTTTAAGCGTTTGATGCTTGAAAAGTTGGAACTTTGTGAAATTTTATTAGTTTATTCGTTTTATGCGATGTGGGCAAACTAATGGTATGCTGGGTTTCTGTGAGCTTGTTATTTTAGTTTTGATTGTTTGTTTTCAATGTGTTATGAATGCTAAGTGCATAGCAACGAGAAGTTTAGATGAATTTTTAGGATGATGAGGTGAGAGAGGGTTAGTGGAAGAAAGAGTGGATTTGAGTAGGGAGTGAGTTGGTTTCAAACAAATGAGGAGAATGCTTCTCTCACCGTTCTTACACATTCATGTCTGACTTCAACAGGGTTCAAAGTCTCGGCCGAGTTGCTCTTGATTTGGCCGAGTCGTCTCCGGAACGGCCAACCCCGATCTAATAACGAGACGCGAGTCAATATATTTGGTGAAAAATTGCATGACTCGGGTATGACTCAGCTGAATCTCCCGAGTTGCTAGACAACTTGGTGAGACTCGGCTGATTCGACCGAGTCAGGATCGAGACTCCCGAGTCGAAGCCGAGTAGGGCCCGAGAGTCGGGCTCGAGTCTGACTTGCAAAAAAAGGACAAAAAACCTAGGACTTACCTGCAGCCTCATCGTTTGCCCCCCGTTGCTGTTCGCTCGCCTCCACATTGTATACAAATAAGTCTCTCTCTAGCTCCCCCGCTCTCTCCCTTTGATCTCTCTCTCTCCCCCCTCTCTCACGCGATCTCTCTCTACCTCCCTCTCTCAAAACGTAAAGTGCTGAAATAAAGAAACACCATGTGGCATATAAAATAGGAGATATGTTGCAATGTGTGAGGCAGTCAACACGATGAGGGCTCTCTATAGTCACATGTCAACACCCTACAACATAGCATAGCTTGTGGTCAGTGCTCATTGGTCCAATCATGGTGAATGAACACATTTAAGATTCTAAAGAATAAAGGATCCATGCTCCATGCATTCAGTCCTTGCCTAATCCACTATCCAGTTGTGCCCCTCCCTCGTCAATATATTTATCTCAATATCGCACCCTAGGCTGCTTTGCCTACTTGATATGAAACAGTGAAGTGTGTGAATCAGAAATCAGTGACAGAACAAAAAACTTCGTTACGTTTCACCAACTGTACGATCTTGGGTAGGAAAATAATTTAAAAGTAATATGCAAACAGATGAATTTTAACAAGATGATGGAATCACAGTTGTACCGTTTTAATCTCGAGTTAAGATGTCATAGTTATAAATGCAATACAAAGGACTAGTTACTACCGGGCTATCAGAATCTCACGATCTTACTATTTGTGGCAGCAAATTGAATCAATAAAGTAATAGAAATGGATATCAAACTCACAAATAAATAAATTGTGTTAAGAAAAATTATTTACTGAGAATCACAAGGATCTTAGTAACCTGTAGTGGATGTTGGTGTGAAGATCTCATCATAACACAAAGGCTCGAAAATCATTTGAAATGGAGGCTGGATGTGAAAGTAACGGGTTAAAAACCAATATGATGCTTTAACGATCTGTTTGGTGTTGCCGGTCTGTTTACTATAGCTCGCGGGTATGGGCATTGTAGCACATATTGTCTGAGTCTAATTCTGAACCCGATTTGAAGTCTTTGTTGTGGGTGCGGGTTTGGGTCGGATCTTCCTTATCGAGTTGAATTGGATTAGACTCAAAATCAGTAGCAATAACTTGATGGCACAGGCGACGTGAGCAGAGGAAGAGTGGGGAACACCAGTGACATTTGGGGAGGGAACGCCGTTAGATGGTGAGATTCGGCAGCACAGGAGGGTGGGCAACCAGCGTTGGGCTCGCACAGATGCAAGGAAGGACGACGCAGGGCACCAGATTGGTGAGATCGTGCGCGTGGACTTGGCACGGCTGCTTGGGTGCTGCAAGTAGGCCCTTTGGATGACGAGGAGATGGCATGGTGTGGAGATGGTGGCACGGGCTGGCTGTGTAGAGTTGATGCTTGGCGGGAGCTTGTTGATGGGTTCACGGGAGGAAGGAGATGGGGTTGATAGGTTTGTTGGCTTTTGTAGAGGAGAGAGACAGGAGAGAGAGAGACACAGAAATAGAGAGAGATTGAGAGAGAAGAACAAAGAGAAAAGCGAGAGGAAGGAGGCTTTAGTTGCGGACTCATGAGCATGGGGAGAAGGGAAGGAGAGAAAATAATTAGAGTTAGGGTTAAGAAATTTAATTATGAAAATCCTAAACAGGTTTGAGATCACAAAATTTGCACACAAAAATAATTTTCTCAAAATTCTTCATTGCCTATTGTTTGATACTACATGGCCTTATATAGGCTTTTACAAAATTTGAATCCAACTAGAATTACAACTCTAAATTTTAGAAACTAAGAAAAATCCAAAATAAAGAAACTAAAAAAATCAAAAATAAAGAAAGAAGAAAATACATAAAATTACACAAATTCTTCTGAAAGCTTTTGTCTTCTTTGACTTTTGCTCATTGGATGGACGTCCACATCACTACTGCTAGCATCTTGCTCAATTAAAACTACACAACATTTAGAGTGTCTTGGCATTTCACTCTCTTCTAAAATCTTATGCTCTCCCTTTATGTCTGGGTACGGGTATTTCAATCTTCTATCACATTTAGTTATTGTCCTTATTTATCAGCATTATGTTTTGGTTGAAGTGAAATCATCATCTTTGAAAAGATCATTGACATGCTTGGCACTGGAATCTAAAATCTCTGTGATATCATTAACCCACTATTTTCGGCAATCCTGTTTACATCATCTTAGGTTCATGAACAGAGTAATTATGCTAGTGAATTAGCCGATCACATGGTAGACATTTTTAGAGCAATCTATGCTCCATTTGACAAAATCGTCTTCATTTTGGAAACTTAAGTATGGACTCAGTAACCTGAGAATATTAAACTTAGTTTATATTCTTTTTTTGTGGCTTTTCCTGTTTTGCCATGAACTTCTTGTTGAAATGTGATGTTATATTTTGGCACAGTTGCTGAACCTTGAACCTAGTCTTTGTATAGCTTCTTTCATTGAAGAACATAAGTCGAATTCAAAATTTTGAAGATTATATTAACATTTCGCTAAATCACATTGTCTTGTGAGTTACAAGCCAAATAGTGTTCCTTCCATCATGTGGGCCAAGCTTGGTAACTTATTTTCCTTTTGATTGATATAATTTTCCTAGATTTCCCATTGGCATCAAAAGCAAGCTAAATTAGATCAGTTTTCCAATAATTTAAGGTCTTTCCACATTGTATCTAGCTTTTGAGTTGTAGGTATTTCTGTAACTTGCAGGGCCTTTTTCGGTAGTGAAAGTTTTGTAATTGCATTATATTTAATTTGAAATGTTCTGGTAAATAATTTCAAAGGGTTGCAAACTTGAAATGTTGTATGAAACTATGGATAATGGACTTGGTATAATTGATTTTTCGATGTTCTAATATTTAACTTCTTGGATTATATGATATCCATTCATCTGTAAGTTATTAGTCATGGTTTAAATACAATATTGGACCTCTCCTACTTATGAAAGAACCCCTTTTTTGTTGCTATATCAACTTTAATACACAAGAATTTGCTTGGAAAAGATGTGAATATGAGATATTATTTTCATGTGCGTAAGAAAATTTCATTGATTTACACAATGTCTTGTTAAAATTTTCTATGTAAAGAAAATAAAATGGTTCTCTTGCATTGGTTGATCTAAATTTCTTATACCAGTGAGCATGCCAGCTTTCTCTTGTTGTGCAAATGGTCTTTCAGCTTTGCATGAAAGAATTTCAATTGTTTCTACCTAGGAAAGAAACTAGGTTAAGTTGGGGGATGAAACGAGTGGAGATGGAGATGAATACACATCAAACTGAATATTGGTTCGATTAAGTCTAATTCATTTCTACCTGAGATATAATTGCTAAAAGGATATGTACCCTTTTTTTATTGTGGAATATAGGTAGGATTACTTGTCCCATAAAATTTGTAGTATTATATTATATGCTTTGAAGGTGTTGTATGCAGACTTTGCGATTCACCTATAAATGGAAAGATAGTCCATAGAAAGCCAAACATATGGTGCACATTAAACCACAAGGAGTGCAGATAACGCCAGCAGTGTACACTACACCAAAGTGGCAGAAGGAAGACTTATAAATTAGTATTGTGGTATGGTTTTGTGCTTTGATAAAGGTAACACATCACCTAAATGTTAATGATTTAGGTGTAATTATTAACTTCTTTTTCTTATGGATCGGTAGGATCTAGTCAGGTCGTCTATCGTTTGTGAACTAAATTTCTATCCTTGTTGGGAGATCCTGTCCTATTTTAAATGGGCGGGCTTGTAGCAGTTTTCTTGTAATCATAATTTGGAAAATGGGTGTGTGTTACCCTTTTTCTATTGTAATAGTTTTAAATTTTAATGGAAATAGGAAAGCGTTCAGGATGCTTTCAATGGTCAACTCTCGGCTGATTTAGCGTAGTTATCCTAACCCTAGCCTAGCCTAGACGGCGGGGTGTGTCTCACTTTGGAAGCATTGAATGTGCTATATTTCATAAAACATGGCATTACAAGTAGGGTGACAGTATGGCATTACAAGTAGGGTGACAGTATATTGAACAATTAATCTTTTAGCCTAGTTGCTTGGGGACGCTTGTATGTTCCCGAGGCTTTTTGTTGTAACATGGTCGATCAATGTTTTAGCACACCTTGTATGTTTTGAACTTATTAATACCCATCCTCTGGGAGTTGATTCTAGAGCTCCCTTGCAAACAAAGGACTTGCCAGAAATGTTAGGGACCGGTTGGCTGTAAGGAAAGTTATACTTGTGGTTACATGGTTTAAGGCTTTAAACTCACCCAACCAAGAAGCCTGAACCTTTATGAATCTCTTAGGCTGTTTTGGCAAGTAGAGTTAGGCTGATTAGTGTCTAACCCCCGCTGTCCAAGCCAAACACACAAAAATAACAGGGTTAGCTAAATGGGGTCCAAGCATAGAATTGTCATTAAAAATAAAATTATGCATTGATCCCCTTCCTTTTGGTGAAAATTGTTGTTCTAACTCCATCCAAATCATAATTCTTGATGGGACATTTGCTCCCATCTTACTCCTCCCTTAAAATGTTCCTTTTTTGGAATATTTCAGCCTTTTATATTGCCAAAGTGGCACTCTTTTTCCTTTTTTCCTGAATTCCATGAGCAATCTTTATTCTTCTTGTCTGCTTTACTTTTGACATATATTAATCTCGCCTCTAGTATGTGCCCTGATTAGGGGTGCCACCGAATGCGGATTATCTGCGAATATCCGCATCCGAATTTGCCTCCAAACCGGATACGTATATCATTTTCTCACATCCGTGAATATTCTATCCGTATCCGAAAGTTAGGCGCGGATGCGGATGCGGATGCGGATATGATAAAAGCAATATCTTATTTGTATCCGATTCGATATCTGAATGTTGGGTTCTTGATAATGATATCCATATGAAAGAGACTATTCTTCAATAAAAAGGCATTAGATTTTAATATTTTGAGTACGTGAAAAAGTAACAGTGGAAAGTATTCGATTCTTACAAGAGTAGCACGAGATATTTTGAGTATTTCGACATTAACCGTGGCATCCGAATAAGCATTTAGCACCGGAGGTCGTGTAATCCATTGCTATGAAGCCGAATGACAATGGATACAGTGGAAGTATTGATATGTACACAATAATATCATAGTATGCATCACATTTAATATTGTTGTAGATGAGATAAAAAGTAATATAAGTATATCCGTTTAGTTTATCCTTTATCCATTTTTACATATCCGATTAGTATCCGCATCCAATCCGCTAATATCCGATATCCGATTTTGACGGATACAGATATTATTTTTTCACATCCGTCAATATCCGTATCCGTATCCTTATCCTTATCTGAAGGTTAGGTGCGGGTACGGATATGGTAAAGACAATATCCGATCCGTATCCGATCCGATGGCACCCCTAGCCCTGATGCTTTTAAGTGAAGCATAATTCTGACTCATGAAGCTTTTAGATGAGTAATTATATCATTCAGCAAGATGGTGTACATTCATTATCAATTTGTATTAAGCACAAGAAAACATCATTGCGTATCCTAAAGTTCTAAAGTACCCTAAAATACTTGTAGTTGACGGGTTATTACATCACAATGTATTCTAATTTCTAAATGTTCCCCCAATAAAGTGGGCAGACAAGTTGTTAGTTGTTTGTCAAAATAACTTTTTCTGACAAAAGAACCTTGAAAATGCTCATACAGCATCTCCACCTCAATATATGCTGACAGACTTTAGCATAGTGTACCAATTTTCATTTTGTTCACACAAGAACATGCATATGCATGCTGTTTAGGAAACTTTGTGGGCTGAAAATAATATCACTATGAATTGGAGCAAAATGCCTGGTCAAGGCAGTACCTGTAAGGCCTTAGCAGCTAGGAGATCACCTTACTGGTTACATTCAGTCTTATGCAATTGGCGAAAAAGTCAGTGAAAAGAACTCGACTTGGGGAGCAGACATACAAAAATCATGTGTAGATTAGGGAGTTCTCTAGATGAAAGGCTTTGGTGGGAGTGCACATCTCTGAGACACGATAATGTAAAACTGTAACAATGAAACATAATCTTGGTCGTACTGTGTGTGGCACGTGCATAAAACTAGTGAGTTGAATGTATGATGACACAAGTTTTTTTCTGCCCACTTCCATGTGTTTGTCATACACCTTGCTTGTTTCTTCACTTGTTAGATTCTGTTGTCACTGTTTCTATTAAAGTTATTTACCTGTGAGGATTTTTAAAGATTGATCAAGAAGCACCTTTTTCTTCTAGTGTTATCTTTTGTGAGGCTGTTGCCATATATGGTGTTATTGTTGCAATCATCCTCCAGACCAAGTTAGAAAGTGTTCCGTCATCCCAGATATATGCTGCAGAGTCTCTCAGGGCGGGATATGCAATCTTTGCTTCTGGTATCATAGTGGGCTTTGCAAATCTTGTTTGTGGTACGATTTAAATATTGATGCATACAATCTGTAATCAAGTGTCTTTATCTATGGCTCACAATGATCTTAAAGTTAAAATCTGGTTATTATACAGGCTGTGTGTGGGAATAATTGGAAGCAGCTGCGCGCTTTCTGATGCTCAGAACTCCTCCCTCTTCGTGAAGATTTTGGTGATTGAAATCTTCGGCAGTGCCCTTGGTTTGTTTGGGGTGATTGTAGGCATAATCATGTCAGCTCAAGCAACTTGGCCGACGTCTGCATGAGGTAATCATTTTCGAAAACGATTAGCCTTATTTTTGTATTCCACTAGGAAAATGTCTCGAAGTTTATCAGTGTTGGGAATTCCATCGGCATGTAGTGAACATGCCTTGTAAGATTTGATTTTACTTGGTCCTTGAACACAAGAGAAAGGAGATGCTCCTGTTCTGATCAAACATAAATCTAGATGCTGCCTTGTTTGCAAGGCTTTCAGCTCCTTCGAGCTCTCTACTACTGAGCTTATGGTTATAATTTTGATGGAATATTTAGAGATGTATTAATTTTTACGGTTCTGAATAATGTGAGATGTATTTTTGCCATCTTCCAAGGTTTCGCGGTGATATTTGATGTCAAACCCATTAAAGATGTGATCTTGTTTGTGGAAATTGGTTTTGTTTGCCATTTGTTGGTATGAAGTGTCATTATCAGGAGTTGATCTAAATTCAGTAACGAGGAGAATAAATTTTGAGAAAAACATTTTGCACCTATATTTATAAAACAAAGTGGGGGAGCGACTGAAGTGTTCCCTCCATTAGTCTTTGATGTTAGCTCGAAAATTGAAAAAAGAATAGAGAATAACACTTGGCGAGTTGTCTCTCTCTCTCTCTCTCTCTCTCTCTCTCTCTCTCTCTCTCACGCGCGCGCGCGCGCACACACACACACAGAGAGATATGAAATGTGAAGGATACAAAGAGGTTATCACTAAAGTACGGTCCACTGATGTTCCATGCTACCCTCAATATCAATATCAAGTTCAGAAATTGAAAGAAGTTAAAAAAGCAATAAAGGAGAGGAGAAAAACCGTTGTTCAGAAATTCAAAGAAGTTAAGTAAGCAATAAAGGAGTGGAGAAAGATTGATGTTATTAGCACTAAGTCAAGGATACTCTCTATCAGGCAAAATTTCCAGATTGTACAAGATACTTTACAATTTGATACCAGCAATATTCAGTTGCAACACCTAGAGAAGGAACTCAAGATTCAATGGAACACTTGGCTTGCACATGAGGACCAAATCGGGCAAAAAAAACAGGGTAAATTGGATTCTGCTAGGTGATAGAAATTCAAACTTCTTTCACTCGGCTTCCAAGGTCAGAGAAAACAGAAACTATATCCAGCATCTCTTGAATGCTGATGGTGAATTAATACATGATATGGATACCATAAACTCATTGCTCCTGAAAACTATAGGAAACTTTTCAATCAGGATGATTACATTGTTTCATTTCCTGATTTGGAAGAAGAAAATCCTTACTGATGAAGCTAAGGATTGGTTAATACACCCATTTACTCTAAAGGAAACCAGGATGGCCCTATTTCAGATGAATCCTGAAAAAGCACCGGGGCCAGATGGCTTTAATGCCTCATTCTACCAGAGAAACTGGGATATTTTGGATATGAGCATTTATGAAGCATTTAGTAGTTTCATCTCTGGGAAGCTTTTAAAGGAGGTTAATTACACATTCCTAACACTCATTCCTAAGGTTTTTTATTTTAACTCCTTTAATTTAGTTGATTTCAGGCCAATTTCTTGTTGCAATGTCCTGTACAAGTTAATATCAAAGCTCCTTAGTAACAGATTGCAGGCAGTGATCACTGAACTTATCTCCCATAATCAAAGGGCATTTATTAAATGAGGGCAAATCAGTGACTGTTCTCTTTTAGCACACGAGCTAATAAGAGACATCAGGAAAAAACAATCTCCAAAGGGTTGTTGTTTGAAGATTGACTTGCATAGAACATTTGACAGTGTTAATGGAGATTTTGTTGTAGCAAACATGAAGAGAATGGGCTTTCCATATAAATGACTATCCTGAATTAGAGAATGCATCTATGCTCCCACATTTTCCATTATGTTAAATGGTTCTCCAACAGGTTTTTCCCATAGCAATAGAGGGATTAGACAAGGTGATTTAATCTCACCTTATCTTTTTGTTATTCTAATGGAGTTCTTGTCCATTTCAATGGAATTATCTTTAGCATTGGGTAAATTGCTACAATCAGGAGAGACCCACATAACTAATGTTACACACTTACTTTTTGCTGATGACATGCTAGTTTTTTCTAAAGCTAACAAGGCTCACTTAAAGAAATCAAATCATGTTGGAGAAGATGAAACATTATACTGGATTATCAGTTAATTCAAGTGAAAGTAAAGTTTTCTTTAATAAAGGGTGTTCAAACAGGAGGAATTGAGGAATATCATTAGTTTTACTGAAGGACACTTCCCTTCAAAATACCTGGGCTTGCCTTTATCTCTTATCTATCTCAAACCAAGGCATTTCTCATCACTTATTTACAAGTGTAGGAGCAAATTGGAAGGATGGAGTATGCATAGTCTCTCTCTCTCTCTGGTAGAGTGGAACTCATCAAATCAGTGATATATGACATCACTGGCTATTGGATCCAGAGCTTCAACTTCCTTATCTCTATCTATAATGAATTGGATAGAATGTGTGCTAATTTTTTGTGAAAAGGAAGAATGCATACATGAAAATGGGACTCACTATGTAGGCCAAAGTCTGAAGGTGGTGTGGGTTAAGGAAAACTGAAGACACTAATCAGGTTGCTAGTTTGAAACATTTGTTGAACTGTTGTACATCAAACTCCATTTGGGCAAAATGGATGAGAGATCATTATCTTTAAGGGAATGATATATGGGAGATAGAACCACATCCAATGGACTCTGTTGTATGGAAAAATATTACTGCTGCTAGACAATCAGCTTCTTTGCATATGTATCAAAACCCTTGTGATACATGGATTTGGACAGCTTCTCCACATGGGCTCTTCACATTAACTTCAGCTTGGAACATTGAAAGATCTCCTGCCCCTATTTTTAATCTTGCTGAAGTGATATGGTATTCATGATATAATCCAAAAATGTCTTGTTGCACACTATCCATGATAGACTGCCTGCCACTGCTAGATTGGAACACTTTCAAATAGTTGACAATGATGCATGTGTTATGTGATACTGGGAATGAGACAATTAACCACTTGTACTTTGTGTGTCCTTATTCTTCTTATATATGGACAATTTGCAAATTGAAATTGGGGATGAATTCACTAGCTACAACTTTGTGTGAGAAGGCTTCCAACATTAAATTGAAATTCAAGAAAAGGAACAAGTGTTACTTTCTCTCCAGACTGGTGCTTTGTGGAGCTGTTTGGCATCTATGACAGGAAAGAAATAGGAGGATAATTCAGTATCAGAAAATGTGCAAAATATTGTTGTTCAGAAGATTATATGATGACATTCATCTTATGTTAAAAACATGTCACTGGAAAGAGCCTGATGATGACTGATTGGTAGTGAAAAGTGCATTTTTATCATCATATTTACCATCACATTTTCATATTTATTCATATAATTCTGCACATTTATTAATATTTTGTGATTTATTGTGTGCAGGCCTTGAGTTCTTATTTTAATAATAAATAAAGCCTAAAAGAAGCCCAAAAGCCCATATTCAAGCCCAAGTGCAAAAGTGCAAATATTAATTGTCAAAATTGCAAATACACAAGGGCCAAAGTTGCAAATACAAAGAAGAGGGAAGGATAGACTTCTATTCAACCCTAAACACTTGCGGGATGAGGATAAAAGCTAAAATAAGAGAAGGAAATTCGTGGAAAAGATTTGGGATCTAGGTAACTTGCTTCCCAAGTTATATCCAAATCCAAAGATGAAGAGCGAAGATTCAACTTTCAGAAGGAAATGTCCAGATGGACGGACCAGGGGAGGCCATGCGCCAAAGCACGTGGCCAGCCGCCACACTCAGGCCGCGGAAACGCGGCCCAAGCCGCGTTTCCGCGGCAGTATAGTCTTATCAGGGGACGAGTTTTCGTGGAGGAGTTGTGTTGGGACTCTACTTCCTTCTGCACCTATAAATACCCCCTGCAGTGCAACCGAGAAGAGCGTCCAGAGGCAGAGCCAGAGGGTCAAATCTAGGGTTTTAGGCTTTCTTCTTCTAGTTTAGATTTTCTTTTCTCTTTTGTAATTTCTATTTTTCCTTTTTGTAAACTGAGAGGAGATGATGTTCTCATGGAGGAAGGAGATCTACTTGTACTGAGGGTGACAATCGGTGTAAGTTTTGCTTTTCCGCCATTGTTAAATAAATCGAATCGGGGTTCGTTCTTTTTTATTATGTTATGTTCTTTTATTCTTGTTGATTCTTGTGTATCTCAGTTTTTGTTTTCTTCTATTGTTGTTTCTCTAATGTCTTGCTCACCATGAGAACCAATTGCTTCGAGACTGCCTATCCGAAGAAGAGCCCTTGATGGCCTATGGCGATGAACAAGTCTTCATAGTTTGTCTTTTATTTTCATAGTGTAGATCAAGAAGGCGGACGATCCTATACGCCATACTTGTACGCCTTCCAAGAAAAGGTAAATCGTCACAACGGTTCAAAGGTAAGCAGACTGAAGAGGTATGTATGTGTAGTTTGCTTTCTTTTATTTCTTTAGTTTAGATCTCACACTACCACATTCTCAATTTCTTTTCTTCCATTGTAAATATCATTTCTTCTTCTCTATCTTCTTTCTTCCTAACTTAACATTAAAATAATAAAAACTTTAGAGATAACTTATTGACAAAGCTTCCATCGCTAGTCCCTCCCAGAGGATCACTACCCGCATAGCCCATTGCTAGAGCGGTAATATTGAGCACCTCGCACACCTTTATTTCTCAATCTAATATTCATTATTTTGTGTGCAGGAAAACTCGATCAACAAATTGGCGCCGTTGCCGGGGAGGGACGGTAAGTTATTCTCTAATAATAAAAAAAATTATTAACTAATTCTTTTATTCTTTTCTGTTTGCAGGTTTGGAGAACAGAAAAACAACAGCAGAAGTGGACATATAGCAACTCTGTGCCTCTGCCCTCGAAGGCAGAGCAGCAGAGCCTGCTACTTTGCCGCACAAACGCGGCAATAGCCGCGGATCTGCGGCAGTAGCAGAGGACTACTGACTGAAATTTTCGCAGGTTTCTGAAACTGGCAATATCTGTGTACTTCTCTGTTAAATTTTGTTCTGTGATAACCCTGCTTACTGCTAATTAATTAACAGTAAAATACTTATTGTTAAAGATAAAAATTGATTAGACGTTTGCATATTAGGCACGTGTCTTTTTAATTCCTTTATTTTTACTGTTGAAGAGTGCTGGAGCAAGGTACGTTCGCATTGCATGTAGAATAGGACTCATCTCTTGGTTGATTTTCATGCTTTGAGTGAATCTTATTTACATATCTTGTACACTTGCACAAAAATATCTTAAGGGTATAACCCATTAACAAGATAAGGTGGGGATTTCATCACCCTTCCTTAGCCCAAAAATCATATCCCAAGCACTCACTAACCCAAGCCTAACTTAAAATTAGTAGACGTTGGCCCTAGGGACATCTCGGATTCAATTAGGAGATTATCTTAAGGGGGAACAGTGCTGGAATTTGACTCTTGCCAAATCAGTGTCTAGGATGGGGATTGAGGACCGAAGCCCGAAGATTGGTGGTTATTTAATTAAGAACGTCTTTGACGGAAAACCTCCCACCACTCTTACCCTGACCTGGCTGATTAACTTGTGGTCAAAGTCTGCACCCTACCTCCCGTGGACAGTCTAACCAGTTAGGAGTCGTCTAGGTCATAGGTCTACCCTAACTTAGGTTAGAATTTTTTTTTTTGTTTGTTTGTTTGTTTTTTTATTTGTTTGTGTTGGTGTGATATGGCATATAATAATAATTTTTTCAACTTTAATCCATATTACACACCTAACTCTTTTTCAGATATTACCAACCCGGCATATCATAACTTTGACCAATCTAGTGTGCCGGAATGGTCTTATCCGAATGATTATAACCCATGCCCCCCATCTTATGACCATAATTTTCATACTTTCAACTCTTTACAGAGTTCATGGGGTTTCGCTCCCCCGAGTCCAATTTTCAACCGACTTGTCCTCCGTCTCCACCTTGTCCACAATATTCCCAAGATTCATACTCAGATCCACCCATTCAGAATAGAAAACCATCTATCCGGGAAATGATGAGTATGCACGAGTCCAAGCAACAACCACCATCAATCTTAGACATGATGCGTGAGTCCACCGACTCACAACTTCATCACGATTACACTTCCTTTTTCCAAGTCCAATCACAAAAGAGGCTTGAAGCCATGACTCAGGCTAGATTAGCTCGTGAGCATGAACTAGATATGATGGTTCAATCTTTGAGTTCTCACTGTCCGGCTAATTCTAATATCGCTGACCACTCTCTTAGAGCCGACGAACCAAGTTGCTTTGGACAACAAGATTCTAATTCAGTGCCATCATGTGAACTTGCCGAAACTTCAAATTTTGATAACTTGGCAAGTTTTTCCTTTCCTGAAATAGATCTTGAGCATGAATATGATCATGAACCCCAACTTGATGATTCAATTTTGCTTCCTGATTCAATAATGACTCCGGTGTCTCCACCTGATTTCACTTCTTCCGAGTCAACATTGGATCATGTTCCAATTCATCATGAAATTGAATCACCCATTTTTGATGATCATATTGAACTTGACCAATTTTGCAATTTTGAAAGTCTCATGGATAAATTGGCAAGTTCTCATTTTTATGAAATTGAACCCAATGAGATATGTGACGTAGATTCTCAAATCTGTGATCAAGTTCAAATTCCGGAATCATTATTGACTCCTGTTTTGTTACCCGACTTAGGTAATCTTTTAGAGTCGGTTTTGATTCCCACACCTATCATTCCTGAACTTGAATCACCAACATTGAGTCACATTCCATTATGGGAAGATTATTGTGGACTTGAGCTTCAACTTATTGATTTGGACCCACTTCCTGAACCTAGCCCGACTCCTGAACCCTTACTTGATTTAAGTTTCTTTCCTGAGTCGGTATTCGTTCCCGCACTTATGACGTCCAAGTCAATCATTCCATCTTTTCACTCTCCATTCTGGGACAAGGCGGTTGACACAATTGACTCTGAAATTTATTATGAAATTTGAAAATTTGATGGGGTGAAATTTTTAAAAAATGTTCATATAGACATCATTTTAGTGGGTTATACAAGAAAGATTTCTGGTGGGTTCCTACGAATTCCACGAAAAATAGATTGGGCCGCATTCCGTAGACCAATTAGACCACCACCGGAACCACCACCTTGAGGTAACTTCTGCCTTCCCTTGTTCTTTTTCATGCATATATGCATTCATTCATACATTGAGGACAATGCATGAGATAAGTGTGGGGGTAGGTTTTACTAACATAGGTAGAAACTAACAAAATTTGCTAATATACAAAAAAAAATTCTAAAAAAAAAATGTTATAAAAAGGACAATATTTTGACTTATCTTTTGAAAGAAATCTAAGTTAGTCTTAAGAATTAGGAAAATCATGATTAGGATTTCTAAAAACTCAGTCAAAATAAATAAATTGTTGAATTTTTAGGTATAGGAGGAGAAATTGAATAAGTAGTTAGTCTTGATTTTTACCTTAATGAAATTTACATACCTAATGCATATCTAGGATTCTAAAATGAAGACCTTTGTGCCTCATATAAAAAAAAAAAGAAATCACTAATTAAGCTGGATACATGTGCCTCAAGAAGCATAAGTATTCATGCCTAAATGTGAGTAAATAAAATAAAGTCCTTAGTTTTGGGGCCTAGTTCACTCGAATTTGAGTCCGCGGGGTGTTTTCTCACTTGGTGCCCTAAAGCCGACTGGTTTGGGAGCCACCGACTTTAAGTTCGCTACATGGGTGGATTAGAAAGCCTAAGAAAACTAAGAAATATTACATATGTACTAACACATCTAATAGTCAATTAGTTAGGTATGAGGCCTCAAGAAGCCTTGATGCTTATACGAAAGAAAATTAGATGCGTTATACATATAAAAAAAAAATTTAAACAAATAAAGAGGCATGAAAGTCCAAGTTAAGGAATTCCTAGTAAAAATTCATAAGGATGCATATGATTTTTGGTAACGAAAAAGACTATACACAAAATTCAATTTTGATCCTTACTTAAAAATGAAAACAATTTACTTTATAAAGACTAAGTCTAAGAATGAATAAAATGAGGATCCTAAAAACTTATAGATTACTTAGTCTTTTCAAAAGTATTTCAAATATTTCCTTTTTATGGATTTTGTGGGTGTAATCCGCTGAAAACCCTCACGAGACAACACTCGTCCTCTAGGGTAACCTAGGGGTTTAACGGCTTGTTGCACGTGCTAAGTGCAATCGTGATTCCTACGAAAGTGAGTTAGGTTAGATTAATTTTTTTTCTTTTTCTCTTTCTCTTTGATTTTTACTCGAGGACGAGTAAAAAGATAAGTGTGGGGGTGTGATTGGTAGTGAAAAGTGCATTTTTATCATCATATTTACCATCACATTTCATATTTATTCATATAATTCTGCACATTTATTAATATTTTGTGATTTATTGTGTGCAGGCCTTGAGTTCTTATTTTAATAATAAATAAAGCTTAAAGAAGCCCAAAAGCCCATATTCAAGCCCAAGTGCAAAAGTGCAAATATTAATTGTCAAATTGCAAATACACAAGGCCAAAGTTGCAAATACAAAGAAGAGGGAAGGATAGACTTCTATTCAACCCTAAACACTTGCGGGATGATGATAAAAGCTAAGAAGAGAAGGAAATTCGTGGAAAAGATTTGGGATCTAGGTAACTTGCTTCTCAAGTTATATCCAAATCCAAAGATGAAGAGCCGAGATTCAACTTCCAGAAGGAAACGCCCAGATGGACGGACCAGGGAGGCCACGTGCCAAAGCGCGTGGTCAGCCGCCACACTCAGGCCGCGGAAACGCGGCCCCAAGCCGCGTTTTCGCGGCAGTATAGTCTTATCAGGGGACGAGTTTTCGTGGAGGAGTTGTGTTGGGACTCTACTTCCTTCTGCACCTATAAATACCCCTGCAGTGCAACCGAGAAGAGCGTCCAGAGGCAGAGCCAGAGGGCCAAATCTAGGGTTTTAGGCTTTCTTCTTCTAGTTTAGATTTTCTTTTCTCTTTTGTAATTTCTATTTTTTCCTTTTGTAAACAGAGAGGAGATGATGTTCTCATGGAGGAAGGAGATCTACTTGTACTGAGGGTGACAATCGGTGTAAGTTTTGCTTTTCCGCCATTGTTAAATAAATCGAATCGGGGTTCGTTTCTTTTTTATTATGTTATGTTCTTTTATTCTTGTTGATTCTTGTGTATCCAGTTTTTGTTTTCTTATATTGTTGTTCTCTAATGTCTTGCTCACCATGAGAACCAATTGCTTCGAGACTGCCTAGCCGAAGAAGAGCCCTTGATGGCCTATGGCGATGAACAAGTCTTCATAGTTTGTCTTTTATTTTCATAGTGTAGATCAAGAAGGCGACGATCCTATACGCCATACTTGTACGCCTTCCAAGAAAAGGTAAATCGTCGCAACGGGTTCAAAGGTAAGCAGACTGAAGAGGTATGTATGTGTAGTTTGCTTTCTTTTATTTCTTTAGTTTAGATCTCACACTATCACATTCTCAAATTTCTTTTCTTCCATTGTAAATATCATTTCTTCTTCTCTATCTTCTTTCTTCCTAACTTAACATTAAAATAATAAAAACTTTAGAGATAACTTATTGACAAAGCTTCCATCGCTAGTCCCTCCCAGAGGATCACGACCCGCATAGCCCATTGCTAGAGCTAGAGCGGTAGTATTGAGCACCTCGCACACCTTTATTTCTCAATCTAATATTCATTATTTTGTGTGCAGGGAAAACTCGATCAATGACAATGAACTGATTATTTGAGCAATTGGTCCCAACAGTTCAGAACCTCGAACCTGAACTAGCAGTGACTTTATTATCTCTGTCAGGATGAGCCTCAATGCCATAATGCACATGTTCAAGAGGTTTCAGGATCTGCATGTACTTGTCAGAATGATTCTGTAGCAACTCAATGTGTAATGTGCACCAATGTTAGTACTGGTTTTCTTTTCTTACTAGGCTTTGGGTCAATCAGCGTTTTCTACTTGGGTGTACTATAGTAGAGGGTGACAGTTATGGTCCTCTCCCATCTTTATAGTTATCTACGTTTAAAAGCTTTAAGTAGCCTAGCCTATGATGTATCATTATACTATTGTTAGAGCTATTTATCAATGAAATTAATTACCTTTCAAACACACACCCCCCCCCAACACACACACACACACGGGAGAGAGAGACTTGTGTCCTTTCAACAGGAACCGAGCTCGAATCTTTCCTACTCAAATTCAACCCTCCGACATTCGAATACAAGATTCACTCCGTTGAAGTGATCCATATTATTTCAAGTATTTATAAACTAAAAATCAAATGTTTTGAATACTTTTTTCTCATCCATCAAGCGGCACAAAATGGGTGACCGAAAGTAGTGAGTTGGTTAGATCTCTGTCTCTAGACATACAAATTCTCAATCCGACCATTTCATTACGATCTAAACATTTAAAAACCCCTAAAAATCAATTTTTGTTAGGTTTCAAATGTTCTACACCGTAAACTAACAAACTCACTATTTAGGCCGTCCGTTTTTCCCCAACTTGATGCATGAACAAAAAGTATTTAAAATACTTAATTTTTGATTTATAGATACTTGAAATAATATAGATCAACTTCAACGGAATGTATCTTGTATTCGAATGTCGTAGGGTTGTATTTGAGTGAGAAGGATTCGGCCTCGAGCAAAGACACTAGTTTATCTCTCTCCCTCCCTCCCTCTCTCTCTCTCTCTCTCTCTCTCTCTCTCTATATAATATATATATATATAATTATATATATATATATATAATATATATATTATATATATATATTATATATATATATATATATATATATATAGAGATAGACTTGTATCCTTTCAAAAGGATTTGATCCCGGATCCTTCCCACTCAAATTCAACCCTCCAACATTCGAATACAAGATCCACTCCGTTGAAGTTGATCTATACTATTTCAAGTATCTATAAACCAAAAATCAAGTGTTTTAAATACTTTTTGCCCATCCATCAAGCGACGCAAAATGGACGGCCGAAAGTAATGAGTTAGTTAGATCTATGTCTTTAGACATACAAATTCTCGATCCGGCCATTTCATTATGATCTAAACAATTAAAAACCCTATAAACTAATTTTTGTTAGATTTCAAATGTTCTACACCGTTAAACTAACCAACTCACTATTTAGGCCGTCCGTTTTTCCCCTACTTGATGGATGGGCAAAAAGTATTTTAAAACACTTGATTTTTAGTTTATAGATACTTGAAATAGTATAGATCAACTTCAACGGAGTGGATCTTGTATTCGAATGTTGGAGGGTTGAATTTGAGTAGGAAGGATCCGGGATCAAATCCTTTTGAAAGGATACAAGTCTATCTCTCTCTCTCTCTCTCTCTCTCTCTCTCTCTATATATATATATTATATATATATATATATATATATATATATATATATATATATATATATATTATTTGAATGAGAAGGATTTGACCTCGAATCCTTCCTGAATGACACAAGTCTCTCTGTGTGTGTATTGTGTCATTTTGGAAGGATTCGAGTCCGAATTTTTCCCACTCAAATACAACCCCACGCCATTTGAATACAAGATCCACTCCATTGAAGGTGATCTATATTATTGAAGTAGCTATAACCAAAAATCATGTATTTTGAATACTTTTAACCTATCCATCAAGTAGACACAAAATGGACAGTCGAAAATAACATGTTGCTTAGATCTACATCTTTACACATACAAATTCTCGATCTAACTATTTCATCATGATCTAAACACTTGAAAAAAAATCTCACAGACCAATTTTTGTTAGATTTCAAATATTTTACATTGTTAAATTAACCAACTTACTATTTTGGTCGTCCATTTTTTTCTTACTTGATGCATATGCAAAAAGTAATTAAAATACTTGATTTTTGGTTTATAACTACTTCAAATAAAGTATATCAACTTCAAAAGAGAAGCTTATATTCGAATGTCATAGGGTTGTGTTTGAGTGGGAAGGATTCGGCCTCGAATCCTTTCGGAATGACACAAGTCTCTCTCTCTCTCTCTCTCTCTTCTATATATATATATATATATATATGGCTATTTCATCATAATATAAACATTTAAAACCCCTGCAAACTAATTTTTGTTAGGTTTCAAATATTCTACACCGTCAAACTAATCAACTCACTGTTTTGGCCGTCCGTTTTTTTTTCTACTTGATGCATGAGCAAAAAATATTTAAAATACTTGATTTTTGATTTATAGATACTTGAAATAATATAGATCAACTTCAACAGAGTGGATATTGTATTCGAATGTCGGATGTTGGTGTGTTGAGTGTGAATGTTTTGACCTCGAATCCTTCCAGAATAACACAAGTCATAGAGAGAGAGAGAGAGGACTTGTATCATTCCGGAAGGATTCGGGGCCGAATCCTTCCCACTCAAATACAACCTTATGACATTCGAATACAAGATTCTCTGTTAAAGTTGATATGCATTATTTGAAGTAATTATAAATCAAAAAATTAAAAATCAAGTATTTTAATTTCTTTTTGCTTATGCATCAAGTGGGAAAAAACGGACGACCGAAATAGTGAGTGGTTAGTTTAACAATGTAAAATGTTTGAAATCTAACAAAAACTGGCCTGTAAAGTTTTTTTCAAACGTTTAGATTATGATAAAATAGTCTGATTGAGAATTTGTATGTGTAAAGATGTAGATCTAAGCAATACGTTATTTTCGACCGTCTATTTTGCGCCTACTTGATGGTTAGGTAAAAATTCAAAATACATAATTTTTGGTTTATGACTACTTCAAATAATGTAGATCAACTTCAACAGAGTAGATCTTGTATTTAAATGGCGGGGGTTGTATTTGAGTGGGATACACAAACCCACTCAAATAATATATATATATATATATATATATATATATATATATATATATATATATATATATATATAAAGAGAGAGAGAGAGAGAGACTTGTGTCATTCCGGAAGGATTCGATGCCGAATCTTTCCCACTCAAAATATAACCCTATGACATTTGAATACAAGATACATTCGTTGAAGCTGATCTATATTATTTCAAGTATTTATAAACCAAAAATCAAATATTTTAAATAATTTTTGCCCATGCATCAAGTAGGGAAAAATAGACGACCTAAATAATGAGTTTGTTAGTTTAACGGTGTAGAATATTTGAAACCGTACAAAAATTGGTTTGTAGGAGTTTTTAAATGTTTAGATTATGATCAAATGGCCGGATCGATATATTTGTATGTCTAAAGACATAGATCTAACCAACTCACTACTTTCGACCGTCCATTTTCGCCGCTTGATGGATAGGCAAAAAGTATTCAAAGCACTTGATTTTGATTTTTAGTTACTTTAAATAATACAGATCAATTTCAACGGATTGGATCTTGTATTTGAATGTCGGATGTTGGTATTTGAGTGGGAAAGATTCGGGCTCGAATTCTTCGGAAATGACACAAGTCTATACACACACATAGAGAGAGATTTGTGTCCTAAAAGGATTTGAGGCTGAATCCTTCCCACTCAAATACCAACATCTGACATTCGAATGCAAGATCCACTCCGTTAAAGTTGATCTATATTATTTCAAGTATTTATAAACCAAACATCAAGTGTTTTAAATACTTTTTCCCTATGCATCAAATAGGGGAAAAAGGAACGGCCTAAATAGTGAGTTGGTTAGTTTAACAGTGTAGAACATTTGAAACCTAACAAAAATTAGTTTGTAGGGGTTTTAAATGTTTAAATCATAATTAATTGGCTAGATTGAGAATTTGTATTTCTAAAGACATAGATCTAACCAACTTATTATTTTCGGCCGTCTATTTCGCGGCGCTTGATGGTGAGAAAAAAATATTTAAAAACACTTGATTTTTGATTTTTAGATACTTGAAATAATATAGATCAAGTGCGGATCTTGTATTGAAATGTCAGAGGGTTATATTTGAGTTAGAAGGATTTGAGCTCAAATCCTTTTAGAAGGACACAGGTCTATCTCTACACACCCCCCTGTGATAAGGGAAACGAGATCGACGATTGGCGGAGCGATCTCTAGGGTTCGACTGTCGGGGCCTCAAGTAGCCGGCGCACAGGCCAACTAGGAGGAGGAGGCAACAACAACTCCGAGGATGGCTGGAAAAAGGTAATTTCTCAGAGGAATTGCAGAGGAGCTGAGAGATCCAAGCCAAATGATGGATCTACTAGATCTTACCCAAAGAGAACAAGGGGATCAGTCGGGGATCTACTGGATGGCAATATTTTGTGGAAGAATTACAAGGATTGGAGAAGAATAAGTCGCCTCTTCAAGCAGCACAGCCCAATCAAACTCAGGCAGCAGAGGGAACATTCATCAGCGATTTGCAACATTCTGGAGCCAGAGATTAGGAAGGGTAACTGGAACGCAGGGCATACTCAGAGGGGGACCTCCCCTCTCGTCGGTGGAGGTAAACCCCAAATTTTCGCATAGCAACTGGTTCTCAACCGTCGTCTTGGAAGGATATATGTTCAAAAGGGAGGAAGGTTATGACTGAATGTTATGACTGAATGCTCTTTAGGATACTTTGCTCCAGATCTGGACAAAAATGGCAAGCCAGTAGCTAAAATTATGAAGAGTGAAATTGAAAAGAATGCCAAAAAGTGGAAAAATACGTTGATTGGCTATGTGATGGGGGAGAAGTCCTTCTTGCATTTGAAAACCTGTGTATCTAGGATATGGAAACCAAAGGGGTAGCTTGAGGTGTATTCCAGGGAGAATGGTTTCTTCTTCTTCTATTTTGAACTTTGTGAAGATTGTGATAGAGTCTTTGACGAAGGACCTTGGCACTTCGATGGGCGCGTGATGATTCTGAAGAGGTGGACGAAGAAGATGGGGGTGGAGAGAGATCTTCTGAGCTCTCTCCCTGTGTGGATAAGATTATCGAGCTTGTCGCTTCGTCTTGGTCCCATTTGATTATCAACAAGGCGGTGAGCTTAGTAGGCAAACCACTATACATGGACAAGGCGACAGCAACAAGCGAGCGTCGGGCATATGCGAGATGTTGTGTGGAGATTGCAGCAAATCCCCATTACCTCATCGTGTCTGCTTGGAGGATGAAGATGGAGAGAGGGAAGAACTTGAGATTGAGTATGAATGGCTGCCACCAAGGTGCCATACCTGTGTTTGTTTCGGGCACTGTACTGATCAATGTCCTTCCATAAAAGTTTGGAAACCAATTGTAAAAAGAGTAAGGGAAGAGGGTATTGAATCATAGACAAAAGCTTAAGTGGAGGGGGGCATTGATGATGCAGAAGCAAATGTCAAAGTAGCAGCAATAAACCCTGTGGTGGACTCGGCTCCTAAATGGGGTGGAACTGCTAGATTTAACGAAGGAGGGGAGGGGGGTAAACCTGTTAGATACTGGTGAGGTTGCTCCATCTTCATTATCATCTTCTTTACCAACCAGAAGATTGTCTATAGGGGATTCTCCCGTTCTCTCAGTTGGAGTTAGCCCTGTTGCACCAGGACAGAAACAAATTGAAGGAGAGGAAACCTGGAAGAAAGTAGAAGAGAGCCACATTATGAAGAAGATACTGAGGAAGCAGATGATATCACATTCCCCTTAGTTATTGCTTAGGATAATCCAGAATGGTTAACTATGTTAACCCAAGCTAGAAGGACGGAGAGAGCAGGAAAAAAAGAAGAGGGGGAGGATTGCTCTTGTTCCAGCTAGAAGGAGTTCTAGATTTCATTGACTGGTTGATGCAGTTTATAGGAGCAGCTTGAGGAAGCAGTTCAACAATGATGATCAGATTATGGGGTACAAGAGCTACTAAATTTCATTCTTGTCAATGGAATCTAGTTTATTGAATGTAGTTTGTGGAAGCAGTTGGGGATGCAGTTTATAGATGCTCCTCTCTGCATAATGGCGGTGACTGAGCTTAGAGTTCGGGATTTTTATGAGCAGGTTTGTGTCTACAATTACTTGTACTTTTGGGTGCAGTGTTTAGTGTGGAGGCAGCATGCTAAATGTTTACTGGCAGCAGATATACTTGTGTGTGCAAACTCAAGGTAGTTTAGTTAAGCACCAATAGAGAATTTGGGGGGGATAGTGCAATGGGTCATATCTTGTTTTGGCTCTTTGCTTCATTTTTCTGATGCAAAGAGGGGTGTATGAGTCATATAATGTGTCTTGTTACTGGATCACTATGGGCTTTGGTTTGTACAAGTTCTTTTAAGGTTTACCTACCAAAATCATCAATAAAATTCTACCTCTTATATATATATATATATATATATATATATATATATATATATATATAGGCTTGTGTCATTCCGGAAGGATTCGAGACCGAATCATTCCCACTCAAATACCAAAATCCGACATTCGAAATAAGATCCTGAAGTTGATTTATATTATTTCAAAGTATCTATAAATCAAGTATCTTGAATATTTTTTGCCCATGCATCAAGTAGGGAAAAAATGGATGGTTGTAAATAGTGAGTTAGTTAGTTTAACAGTGTAGAGCACTTGAAACCTAATGAATATTGGTTTGTAGGGGTTTTTAAATGTTTAGATTGTAATGAAATGGCCGAATCGAGAATTTGTATGTCTAAAGACATAGATCTAACAAACTCACTACTTTAGGTCATCCATTTTGTGCTACTTGATGGATGGGCAAAAAGTATTCAAAACACTTGATTTTTGATTTATAGATACTTGAAATAATATAAATCAACTTTAACAGAGTGGATCTTGTATTCGAATGTCGGAGGGTTGAGTTTGAGTTGGATCAGACTTAAAATCCTTTTGGAAGGACACAAGTAGTATGTGTGTGTGTGTGTATGGATATCTGTACCTCAGCCACCAGCGGAGAGGCTCTCTCACTTGACACTGCGACCCTGATCGCAGTCCTAAAAGATTTCAGATATTCTCAGTCTAATTATTCTATTAAACTAAGGTAGCAGTCCTCACAAAATACTGCGATCATGGGTAGCAGTCTTAACAAAAAATAATATGACCATGATAGCACTCCTCACAAAAACACTGCGACCATGACAGCACTGCGATCAGGATTGTGGCTAAGATTCAGTCATGACATCGCTAGCTGAAAGAGTCTTCAGCTGGCGACTGAAGTACATTTCTCTATATATGTAGTGATCTGGTGAGAAAGCTAGCTCATGTGAGAAGATGAGAAGAAAATATAAGAGCCGTTGGATTAGATTTTGGGTGGTTGAGATTAGTTTTGGGGTGGTTAAATTAAACCTAAAAACTAACTTAACCAACCTAAAAATTAGTCTCAACCACCCAAACTCTAATCCGACAGCTCTTGTGCCTTCTTCTCATCTTCCCACCTAAGCTAGCTTTCTCATCGGATCACTACTATATATATATATAGGGGGGGGAGAGAGAAATATACCTCAGCTGTTAGCTGAGAGACTCTCTCAGCTGGCGGGTGACGTGATTGAATCTCAACCCCATATCAGGACTCAGGCGAGAACAGTGATATTTTTCCAAAATAAACCTCTCTCTTCTCAAATAAACCCCTCTCGGCTCAGTCTTTCTCTTCTTTCTCTCTCAATTCCTCCTTAATATTAGCATCTCTCCCCAAATCTCGTCGACGCCTTCTCCTCATCGCCGCTGCCCTGACGAGCTCGTTGCTGCCTTATGGATTGGTATAATTCCCATCCATGTTTTTTTGTGTTATTTTACCCCTTATCGAAATTATAAGGACGCAATTTTTGTAAGGTAGATGAAATATAACACCCCTGTTCTCGGAATACATACATATAGTTGCATATTTAGATTTTTCGATCGTATTTTTTCAATTTACTTCTTGTATTTTTTGGTATTATGAATTACTTATATGGTCATTTTGCCTTGGCTCTGGATTCGTGGACTCGGAGTCAGCCTTAGTCTGAACCGGGGACCCGATCTTAGGGTATTGTTCGATTCGATCTTTTCAGAAGTCAGTTTGACAATTTGAATTTCAAACATTATTTTCTAATATTCTTGATTTTTCATAATTTTTTGAATTTTTTTTGAATTAAGTCGTAAATCTTCAAAACCGATGTCGACTAGTGCCGCTGATCGATTCTGAATTTATAATTTACAAACAGAGTTGAATTTCTAGAAATAACTTTCACATTACTTTTTAAAATCAAATTTTCTATCTAAATGCATTTTTTGAGATTTTCTGAATTTATCAGAATTCCACCGGATTGGTGTCAGTCAGTATCGCTGGTTGATTTCAGGATTTTTAATTTACAATCGGAGTGAATTCTGAAATTCACTTTCATTTTATTTCTTAGAATTAGATTTTCTAAGTTAACGCATTTTTATAGATTTTTCAGAATTTATTGAAGTTCACCGGTTTTGGTGTCGACTGGTATCGCCGGTAGATTCTAGGATTTTTATTTTGAAAACAAATTTTTTTTGAAAATCGATTTCATATTATCTCTTAGGATGATGTTTTCTAGATCTGGGTATTTTTGAAGATTTTTCTGGAACAGTCGATATTTCATGATATTATTATAATATTAATATTTTAGGAATCTTTTCATTTCTTTTCTCTTTCTTTCGTTCTTTTCCTTTCTTTTCCCCCATCACTTCATCCAGCGCCCATGCCCCCCACATGGGGCCGGTCACATCCCCCTCCCATCTCTCCATCAATCTCTCTCTTTTTTTTTCCTTTCTTTTTCAATCTTTTTCTTTCTTTCTTTCTTCTCTTCTTCTCCTTCTCTTCTTCTTCTTCGTCTTCCTCTCCATTAGGCCGACGCCCAAGCCCAGGAGTGCCACCACCGCCGGCAGCGCCACTAAGTTGGCGGCGCACCCCCACTCGGCCATCTCCTCACCCATCTCCTTTTATCTCTTCCATCTCCAATACCAACATCAACACCCACCATCAACGCATCTCCATCTTCTTCCTCCTCTCAGCCATCACAACCTCCACCACCACAACCACCAATTCCACCTCCCAATTCTGACCATCTCCTCCCCTATTTTTCTCCTCCTTCCCTCTACTCAATTCTTCCAATTCCATCTCTAAACCCAATCCTCCACCACCACCAATCCTCCACCACCATTACATTTCTCCACCTCTACCTAAAAGAAACCCAACACCCCTTCCTTTCTCCTCCTCTTGGGGTGGCCGTCGACCACCCCTAACATGTGTCGGCCACGGCGGCCGACGCCACCGCCCCCGGCGCCCTCGCCGTGCGGCCAGGGTAGGGTGGCCACGGCCTGGCAGTGTCAGGCCGTGAGCAAGGGGGCTGCTCGCCCCTGTTCTCTTTCTCTCTCATCTCTCTCCATCTCTCTCTCTCTCCCCGTTCTCACTCTCTCTACTGTCTCTCTTCCTCAGTTTCTCTCTCTTTCTTCTATTCTCATTCTCTCTCTAACTCTCTCATACTCTCTCTAGATTTTCTCTCTCTAGATCTCTCTTTCAATAGCTCTCTCTTTCTCTCTCAGCTCTCTCTTTTCTCTGCTTTCTCTCTTCTCTTTCTCCTCTCTCTTATTCTCTCTAAAAGATATAAATATATTTTAATATATTTTGGTGGTGGGCGCGTGTGTTTTGGACTCCAAAATTTCACACCGTTTCAGAGGATTATGCGAGTGTCCTCTCTTGATTTGGGTTTTTCCGCTTCGTCGTGTTGACGTGTATTTTATTTCGTATTTGAATGTGTTTTGTATGGGCGGTGCCCTTAATTTGTATGTAGCAAGTGCATGATTGTACATGTATGTGCCTGTGACGAATGCTTATACTAGGATAACTTACTTCTTGCACATATACCATGCATGTGATGTACTCTTTTACTACTTTATATCATGTGTGGTCGACCTTTCGAG
>JAVJIF010016615.1:0-66063 GCA_038442645.1 Agave tequilana
CATGCGGGCGCATCAATTGAAGATGAATCCCCTAAATCCTTCCTGAGGGTGGCCAGCGATAAATGCCTTGGGTTTGTCGTGACATTCAAGGAATCCACCTCGACCCAGAGAAAGTCTATGCCATCCAGGAGATGCAACCTCCAAGAAACCTTAAAGAGCTTAGAGAATTGCAAGGACGACTAGCTTACATCCAGAGGTTTATCTCAAATCTCTAAGGACGATGCTAACCCTTAACAAATTGATGAAGAAGGGTGTCTCATTCATCTGGGACGATGCTTGCCAACAAACGTTCGAGGAAATCAAGCAATACCTCACGCATCTGCCTGTCCTTGCAGCTCCGGTGTCAGGAAAACCTTTCCTGATATACGTTTTCGAGCTACGGATCATTCTCTGGGAGCTTTACTAGCCCATAATAATAATCAGGGGCACGAGCAAGCAATCTACTACCTGAGTAGAACTATGTTCGGAGCTGAACATCGATACAACCCGATCGAAAAAGAATACCTCGCATTGGTATTCGCTGTCCAGAGATGCGCACTACCAGGTGGGCTAACCATACATGTCATATCAAAAGTCAATCCTTTAAGATTGCTTATGACGAAACCATTATAGATGAATGGTCAATTGGCGAAATGGGTCATATTACTCTCTTGATACGAGATGCAATTCCTGTCACAAAAAGTTGTAAAGGAACAAATCGTGGTAGACTTCTTGGATGAACATCCAGATCCAAGAACGACCAAACTTTATGAAGATCTCCTATATGAGATCACTGAAGATTGCATGACCCAGACATCTTTCGAAGAACAGGTGGTGGCAACTCTTCTTCACAAGCGCATCAAGAACGGGTCGAGGAAATATCATAGCGTGGGTGGGGATAGTACTTGTCTCCCGCAGAACTATGTAATCCCTCGTGCATTCTCATTAACTGAGCCGTGTTCTAACAATGTAACAGAATACAATGCTATCTTGATCGGGATGCAAATCGCTGATGAGATGGTGTTAAAAATCTCAAAAGTGTACGGTGATTCAAAGTTCATCGTCAATCAGGTTCGCGGGAGTACGAAGTCCGATATGAAGACTTAATGCTCTATCACAACGCAACCATCTACATAGCGGAGAGATTCAGAAACTTTTACATTAACCATGTACCTCGCCAGCAAAATGCGCATGCAGATGCACTGGCGTCCCTCGCCGCTTCCTTGGTTCATCCAGCCGGAGCGATAGAGAAAGTTCTCTTCTATACAGTCATGACTTGTACTATCCAAATTCGCCCTTGAAGATGATCAAACGCCAACAGGAGACCCTCAAGTCAAAGAAACTCTAGAGACTTCAGCAGGTCCGGAGCACAGGGATTGGCGATTCCTATACATCAACTACGCTTTGTATGGTATGCTACCCGATGACCCCAAAGAGGTGATTGTTATCAGAAAGAAGGCCCCTCGATTCTATTACAATGCGATCACACGAACACTGTATCGCCGATCGCATGATGGAATCCTCCTCCGATGCCTATCACATAAAGAGGCACATGATGCACTCAAAGAGGCTCATGACGGTATGTGCAGAGCTCACCAACCTGATCCAAAGCATCGACTGCGACTTCAGGAGTTGAAAGTTTTAGATGACAAACGTCTACAAGTTCACAGCAAATCATGCTTTAATCAAGTTCAAATTTCCAGAGCCTTCATGAAGAAAGTTAAGGAGCGGATTTTCAAGAAAGGCGACCTCGTCTTGTCTGTCAGAAGGCCAATGATGATGACGGACAAGACGAAAGAAAAATTTCAACCAAAATGGGAAGAACCATTTGTGGTAGAGTCAGTCTACTAAAATGGAGCATATCGCCTGGTAAATCCAGAATGCAATATACTTATGATGCCCATTAATGGCAAATTCATGAAGAAATACTACCCTTGATCATGTTAACATTAAACCTCTGATCATTAGGTCAAGTATATATGACGTTTGCATCAAATGCATTCCCCTACAATGAAATTCTCGATTGACGAATATGTTCCGATCAACACGAACATAATAGTCCCCATTGATCAACAGTAGTTGACTATATTCTGCTCAACACGAGCATAATAGTCCCCATTGATCAACAGTAGTCAACTATGTTCTGCTCAACACGAACATATAGTCCTCATTGATCAACAGTTGTTCAACTATGCTCTGCTCAACACGAGCATAGTAGTCCTCATTGATCAACAATTGTTCGGCTATGTTCTGCTCAATATGAGCATAATAATCCTTATTGATCAACAACTATTCGACGACAGGTGGAACCAGCATCGACGACCAAACATAGCTGGTTAAGAGTTTTAATCGGCACATAAGAAGCTGGTTAAGAGTTATAATCGGCACATAAGAAGCTGCTTAAGAGTTCTAATCGATACATAAGAAGCTGGTTAAGAGGAATGATCAAGTGAACGGTGCATGTGAACACAGTCCAATCCTCAACAGAATTGAGCTAATAAAGGCAAGCTAACTGAGTATTAGTTTTGTCACTCTTCTGCAGAGACTATCAAAATCTAACACCCTCAACGACTAAGGAATGAGAAAAATATTGGCTTTTAAGTCCAATAGAAATTCTCGATAACTCATCATGCTGAGGGGAATAGCATGCTAGCCCAACTCAAGCGGTAGTTGGTAAAGGAATACCAAATTCGTTGATAGCTAAGGGTTTGCTAAAAATCTTAAGAGACTTGGTCCCGCATTTTCCCTCAAAATCCCTTACCAATTCCCTTCCATGAAATGGTAGGACTACAAAAAAATACATGTATCCATTTCTCCGGTGAAATGAGCACAGACTTGTCACGTTAACAGTAAACCTCTGACAAGTCATTTTTCTTGATCCCCAATGGAGTCAGTCAAGTTAACATTAAACCTTTGACGACAAAATTTCACTAAATACCCAAACAAAATCTCTCCGTTGTTATGTTAACATTACACCCCTAACGGCAAACCTCTCATACCCTTGGAAGATCAATGTTTGTCACATTAATATTACATCTCTGACAATTCATTCTATTTTCCATCAAAATTCCCTACCAATTCCCTCCCATGAAGTGGTAGGTCCACAAACTCGATCACTGATTATGTTAAAACTACACCTCTAATAGTGAAAGGTTTCAATACTCTTCAGCGAGTACGAACTTTCACTTGTCGATTTCCTTACATAGAGTCACAAGTCTTCAAATTGTCAAGTTTACCACTACACCTCTGACAATCCAAACTTCATTTGTCAATTCTCCTCAATAGAATGGCAAGTCCTCAAAATTGCTCATATCGCAAACCAATTCTTGTCATGTTAACACTACACCTCTGACAAATTACTGTTAAGTTTAATATCAAACCTCTAATAGTAATCAAGTTGCTGTCAAGTTCAACATTAAACCTCTGACAGTCACTTTCCTCAGACTTCCATACAGAAGCTGAGGCGAGCGATGCTAAGCTTAACATCACATCTCTAGCATCTAGTTCATTTTTAAGTTAACATCACACCTGACAATAACCTTCCCTCGAGCTTCCGCATCGAAGTCGAGATGACCAATGCTAATTTCAAAATTACACCTCTAGCATTACCTCCACTGTTAAGTCCAACGCTACACCTATGACAGTGGTATCTTCAGTTTTTCCAACGAAACTGAAATTCCTGTGGGGCTAAGTTAACATTACACCTCTATCTCACATCCTTTGCCAAGTTAATATCACACCTCTGACAAATTCAATCCAATTCGTTAAGTTAATATCACAGACGGTAAAAAAAATACTCAAATCCCTGACGAGTCTAGTCTCACTTGTTATTCTCTTTAATAGAATGGCAGATCCACTTAAAATTGTTGTTATATTAATATCACACCTTTAACAGTGTTCTTTCTAATCCTAACCGAGTCTTAATTATCTTAATACTAAACATCTGATATAGACTCAATGACAATCCCCCTGCAGAGTGAAAACTTCACTTATAGAATAACAAGTCCACCAAACTTGTTCAATTACAAGTCTAATTCGCACCGTCAAGTTAACATTACACCTCTGGCGGTAATTCCTTCAAAATCCTTATGGATTTGTCCATACTTGTCATTCTCATCCATAAAATAACAAGCCCACAAAACCCGTTCGATCTCTATCAAGTTAATATCACACCTCTGACAACAACTCTCTCAGATTCTCTCGTGGAACTGACTAACTCTTTAATTGCTATGTTAATCGTTACCTCTAAAAGTTAAATACCATCATTTTAGTCTGTCTGATTTTCAAACACAAGAAGGAACAAAGACGAAATAAAATTTGATAACTTTTATTATTTATATGATAAAAGTGATACAAACACTCTTATTTGATAATGGAGTGTTACCAAAAAAAGAGATACAAAAGGGCTAATCTCGCTCAGCAAGAGTGTGAACCTGGTCCCGGGAAGCTGAATCTCACGTTGGCGTGTTCTCTCAATCTCCGCCCAAGCTTGAACTCTCAATTCTTCTTCCGACAAGAATTTCTTCGTAGCAAGTTGTACTTGAGATTCCAGCTTGGAGAAGCGAGCAGTGAGATCTTCTTGAACCTACCTCTTGGCGACCTCTAACTCCTCTAGTTTTTTTCTTGGCGGCGGCAAGTTTCTACTTGTTAACTTGAATCAAGGCTTCTGCCTTGGCAATTGCTGCTTGAGCATTGGCTATGACTTGCTCCGCATTCTTGGTGATGACCTCAGATTCCCTGAAATCATCAACCAATCTCTAATAGCTGACCAGAAATTCATTGAAGTGACGGACCTCTTCAGTCATTTGCTCCTTGATTTCCTTCCGTTCGTGTTCTTAAGCAGCGAGGAGCTTGTTTAGCATCAGCCAGGCTCATCCACCGGATTAGCATTTTCCAGGGTCCTCAGTTCCTTCAAGCATATCCCCAGTTGTTCGACTAGTGTCAGATATGCCTTAACCTGATCCGAACCTCCAGTATGACGAATGTTTTCAATCTGGTTTCAAGGAGCATTCGGGCGAACTAGAAAGAACTTCTCCCGGAAAGAACCAACTCGATGTAAGACTTCACTGAAATGAAGAATTATTGGACCATCTGATGAGCCAATTCTTCCATGATGTCCATGGCTGGAGCTAACTCTGTTGACGCGCTTCTAGACCCCCTTTCTGTAATTGTGCGAACGGTGTCCATAGGGGCAAAAGCCGTTTCACTTAGCACAGTGGCAAGGCCAGTAGCAAGTTCCTTCAACGCCAAAGTTGTGACCGACATCTCCGAGACTATACCTGTGACAGCTTCCGGTGTAACAACTACAGGAGCAGACTTCACAATACATGGTTCATCCGTTGAAGTATGAAGTGTGTTGTCTCCTACGTCAGTGCCTGCCATGGGTTCTTCCACTTGAGCCACCGCAGTACTCTTTGCAATTATAACGACCATGTTAGTAATAACAATGAGAGTGAGAGTATATAGGGAATCTTTATTTTCTTACCAAGCTGAGGATCTGAAAATGGTAGATCCTTTGGTAAGCTGCTCTGGGACGAGGGTTCTCCGATCATGGTGGTTGTACCCTCAAGGATCGTGCCAGTAGCAGGAACTTCAAAACCCCCAGGCTGGGTTGGTTCCTCGGTCAGCTCCTCGATATGGGAGGAAGTCACAGCTTCGGCACCAGTAGCAATTCATGTGGATGGCATTCGAACGAAGCATTAAAACAATGATTGTCTAAACCAATAAAGTAACGATCAAGTGGGATAGAAGAAATACCCTCGGTGGTGGCGACTTCTCCTGATGGCGGAACCGTTGCAGGGACATCCGCCTGCATCTCTTCCTCAGAGATGTGCATAAACTTACTAGTGTCAGGAGCAGGTTGATCACCGAGGTCGTACTCGTCTCCCGAAAAGTCAACTTGTTCCTCGGACGATGAAGATGGCACTTGAACGAAGGAGGTCTCGGTGGCTGGGGTCTTACCACTGAGAAGTCCAGTGGTAAGACTGAGCTCTGCAATCCTAGAAGTCGGCATTAAGACGCTAGAAGAGCCCGGCTGTTGCACCTCCACCCTTTCTTCTTGAGCCGAGGGAACTTCCAGCTGAGTTAAAACTGCCGGTTGAGTTGGGATTTCAACTTCAGCCCTCTCTGTCACTTCTGCGGCTGGCAGTTCTGCAACTATAGCCCCTTCGGCCACCACAGACTGGCCTGCAGGTTCTACTTCCACTAAGACTGTGGGGCCCCTGCTGCGCAAACCCCGGGAACGTAAAGTTGGGACTGCCTCCTCTTCTTCTTCTTCTTTCTCTGTGCTAGAGAGGATTATCTCGAACACTTGTGTTGAAGCTGCAGCCTCAGACCCTTTTCTTGTCTTCTCTGGTAAACAGAAGCCCGGGAGCGCTTAGGCACAGCTTGCCGAGTCCTTCTAATGGACTGCTCCTCAGCAGCTCCTACTCCGGACTGTGACCCTGGAGTTGCTTCTGTTCCGCTAGCCTCCTTCCTGGCCTCCTTATCGGCCTCCCTCTCGGCTCATGTATTCACCCATCCCCATATACGATGGCTCTTGGAACTCGACTTGACTTTATATAGTGCTTTAATACTCTTAATACAATAAGTATTCATTTCGAAGCCGGGTACCCTACTGGCAATGGAGTATCACGTGCAGAAGCCGAGAATCATATAACAATTGGGCATCTTGTGAGGGAGGTTGAAGACGGCCCGTCCCCCCGGCTATACTGTAATACCACGCTCGGGCACCTTCAAATAGATTGTTCCTGAAGTGAAGGCCAGTGTTAGGGTTGCCGACATACAGCTGATCGTAACCAAATTTTCTAGCAAAACGGCTGGGGCATGTATGGTTCAATCGTGCATGAATCACCTTACCGGAAGATCAGGCATCCAGGCCGAATGTTGATGAGACACCAGAAAACTCTGAAAGGCAGTCGCGTGAACTCGTCTGGGCCTGCAAGGTCAGCAAACTTGTCCCCGTATGATGCATCAGGGATATCGGAGAAGCATCGGTCGAGTTGATAGCTCGAGCTGCTCAGAATAGCTTTCCGAACGTAAAACATGTAATAATGCAACCAGTTCGAGCTTTCCAACCGCTACACGAAAAGGACGAAGCCCTCTGAGGGAGACACTGTTGTCATCAGCGAAAGGCAACGCATAACATACCAGGCCATCAGGTATGTGTAAGGGAGCTCGACTCTAGAATTGGGAGTCTTCATTTCTGACCTCCCCTCTGAGTCACGACCGGCCTGCCTTTGGAGTCTACGACGGCCTCCATTTGACACAGCTTTTTAGCTAATGCCCGTAAGTCGCTCTGGATAACGGCCACCATCGTCGGAAGGAGAGAAATCGACTTCCCATGCGCCAACAGAACCGCCGGATACACCACATCGGCGACAATCACCTCGTGCGGTAGCGGCGGCACCACGCATCGTTTCAGCCACAATGTGAGGAAGCCCGCCAGCAAAGCCCAGTCAGATATCAAGATCTCGGCTTGATGATGAAAACTTTCAAAGACCGTGTCTGATTTGAAAGTATCCTCATTGGACTCTGTGGTGTATAAGTTGTGGAAGCACTGATCCTTTCTGTAATTTCTTCATCAGTGCTAGGAACGAGATGAGTCACTGGAACGTTCTTATCATTTAAGTCGTTGAAGAAATAGCTCGCCCAGGACATCTGTTTAACACCCCTATGCCTCCAGCTGGTTATCTGCCCGCAAATATGAAAGTGGCATAACACTTCCCAGTAGGTCTCGTACACCTGAGGGTCATCCTTCTTCAACAAGTGTAACTCCTCAGTAGTCGGGACATACTCTTCATAGGGGGCATCTCCAATTACCAGTCCCGAAACTTCATACAACTCATGGAGAGTAAGCTCCATCTCTCCTACTGGGGTGAAGAACGTGCATCTCCGTGAGTTGTAACGTTCTAAGACCCTATAGAAGTGGTGAGAGCTCTGCGGGATCCCATACTGAACAGCTCTGACGGCCTTGTACAGTCCCACCTGCTTCAGTAAGTCCTCGAGCTCTGTGAGAATAAAGCCTACTATTTTGCCCCACCACGACTTATCCGAGGAATGAACACACCCGAGTGGACGAAAATCGGTGGAAAAGTCACCCCTCGCCTTCAAAAACTGGTTGATGAAGGTGGCGGCTAACTGGAGAGTCTCCCCCGTCGGGTGCTCAGCCTTGACCAATTCAGGTTGCAACCCAAGCACGTCTCTCTCGTGACCGCTGAGTAAGCCTCGTTCACGCCCAGTTTGCCTAGGGAGAGACCAGAAAGAGACTTGGAGATATCTCACTCTATTGCACGGCGTACCAACATGTGCTGCAGATATGCTGAAGGATACATCCCTTTCATGTTGGGAAGAAAGAACTTCATGTCTCCGATTTGACGGAGCCATTTGTAGTCCCCGTCATATAAGATCATGTCATCCTCAACAATGGCGTCGCCGAAAAAAGTCAGGTTTCTTCAGTGCGACACGCGAGTCAGACTCCAATCGGCCATCCGTCATAATCTCCCGGAACGTCAGCATGTTAGTATTGCTGAGTCTGTCCCGACGCTCCCTTGACTTCAAAGCAAATACTAGAGCGGTCCTCCGGAGCACGAACATGAGGTAGAGATTAGCCTCACCTACATGTTCAAAGTGACATTTCTTGGACAGCGGATTTAAGGAGTATCGTACTGCAAAAAGGACAACACAACAGTTAGCGATTACAGAAAAACCTGAAAATTGTCAAGTGTTAAAGCTCAGACGCGTGGTTCACATCAGATCCGCGTCTAATGACTGAGATGCGGAGCTCAGTGAACCCGCGTCAAACCACAGAGACGCGAGGTGAAGTCCGCGTCTGAACTCCACAACTTAGAAATTTCTCTAAGTGTTGAAATCAGACGCGAGACTCAGTAAGACCCGCGTCAAACCTCAGAGACGTGAGGTTCACATGAAGTCCACGTCTGAATTTCACCACTTAGAAAATTTTAAGTGTTGGAATCAAACGCAAGGCTCAGTGAAACCCGCGTTCAACAGACAGATGCAGAATCAAGCCAACGAAGCGAAGACGCGAAGGTCATCAGACCCACGTCTTGCCTCTCAGCGCAAGAGTTGCGTCTGTAAATCAAACGCGGGCATGAGCCTCACGATGGCGGTTCAACTTCAAACGAAGCTTAAGAGTTAAGACAACTCTTCGAGTTCTTTAATGGCGAAGTCAGTTCTTATTACCTGAAATGGGAGCCTCCCGCGTGGATGAACCTCCCATTTGAACTTCTGGAGCAAAAGCGCTCGAGGAAGAAGCCACTGGCTTGTTTTGGGGGCCATTGAATCTTCTGGAGAGGATGGAAAAAATATGAGAAAGCTCGAGCCTTTTTTAAGAACTTAAGTTCTTAACTCTGGACGCAGAGTTCAACGAGAAAGAAAGAGACTGATAACGACTCTTGAAAGACTGCTGTCTTTTTATAGGCGCACTGATCGGCCGAAATACGCGGCCCGTATCTCGAAACCGATCAGCGCCAGACACGTGGCAGCGCACCCAGAACGCGAGTCACGCGTTTAAAGAGAGTCGCGTCTCTTCAGAGTATTAGGTTCGCGTCTCTTAAACAAAGTGAGAGCTGCGTCTCCACTTCAATATTCGCGTCTTTTCAGCTCCACAAGACACGTGGCAACACACCCAGAAGTGAGTCTCGCGTTTAACAGAGCTGCGTCTCTTTAGCAAAGTGAAGTCTACGTCTCCACTTTAACAGAGCTGAAAGTGAGAATCGCGTCTTCACTTCAATGTTCGCGTCTCTTTAATGAATGAGAGTCGCATTTTTACTTCAGATAGGTCCACGTCTCCAAGGCAACACGACCTTTACGTCTACAAGACCTGTGTTCAGTCTTTGCTTCTACAATCAGTTCAACAGTACACTAGCAAAAGCAGTAGACGATTTCCCCCCGTTCAATAGTACACTAACAACTAGCTCAGAACACCGATGAGGTCTGGACTGCGTATCTAGGCACTCACGATGATCATCTCTGATGGCTTCAAATAGTTTAACAGTACCCTCACGAAGACCGAGATCCAGACAAGATCAAGCTCAAGGTATCTCAGAAGATTCCCAGTGAGAGCTTGTTGCCAAAAGAAAAATCTAAAGTGTTTCGAAACCCGTCCCAGTCAATCATGGAGTTTCGAAAACTTTGGAAGAAGTTCTGTAAACTGTCTAAAAATCACTGAAGACAAGTCGACAAATGCAGAGTTCATACTTCAGACGCAAGGCTGATCAAAACCATTGATGCAGTGCCAAGATGCGGGGCTCGAATCCCGCGTCTCAGTACCACAGCAATGCTAAAACGTGGGGCTCGAGGCCCGTGTCCAGCATCACGTCAATGAGGAAACACAGAGTTTGAAGTTACGTCTCAGCACCACTCCAGTGCTAAAAATGTGAGGCTTAAGAGCCCGCGTCTCAATGCCCAATCGCGAGATTCAAGGCCCGTGTCCTGCATCATCTCAATGGCTAAACACAAAGCTCAAGCTCGCGTTTCAACTGCAAGTGAGCCCTGCGTCTCAGTTGTAACTGCACTCATTCCTGGGTCAATTACTGCCCACATAATGAGGGGAGTTAACCCCATTATAAAGGGTTTTAGGGAACAGTTTTACCCCTAGAACCCCTATAAATAGCTAAAGCTGCTATTGAAAAGGGGTTGGATTTCAACTGAAGGGTATTGGCATATTCTAATAAAAACAGAAAGAGAATCCAAGGAGAGGGTTACAAAGAATTTAACTCTTCTACACAAACTTGTTGAGTTCAAGTTCTACCCAAATCTCTTTGAGATTTCATTTTGATAGGAGTTATGCTACTTATCAGTGATCTAAGGAGAAAAGTTACATAAAAACTTGACGTCCACCCGGTCAACGGAAGACAAGACAAGACTCACTTTCCACCGCTACGCAAAGAATCGGCATTAAACAAAGAGGAGATTTGAGCTTGAATATCTCCTCTCTCTTGTAATTGAAATTTTTTGAATTATTGTAATCTTTCATTGGTTCAAGAAAATTTTGCAATACATATTTTCAATTTTCCGACTCGTACACCTCGTCCAGAACTCTGACATCTTAAGGTCCACCTGCACGGCCAATGGGCTTTGCCGATTAGTGCTAATTTGGGAGAAACCCCAAGTTGTTTAAGGGGATGGGGATGCTAAATTTACCATATGTGCTTGTTATGGGAGCAAAAACAAGACATTTGAGAACATAGGTAATCTAAAAATTGAAACTTTTTCTAAGTAAAGAGCTCATCTAAGTCACTGGAGGATATGGGTAGGCTAAAAGTCTATATTTTTTAGAGCATCAAGGACATATTAGGAGATGGGCAGGCTAAAAATCCTTTGTGGTGGTGGTTGTTGTTGCTCTCTTGTGAGCGCTTGCAATACTTTGAGGCACTCCAAGTCACAGAATAGAATATTCTTTCATTCTGATTTGTTGTTTCCTTACTATTCTCTACTCTCCTCTGATTGTTAGTTGAGAGATGATGAACATATTTTGAGTTTTGGACTTGTATGAATATGATGATGATGATGATGATGCAGGGATTTGTTCTTGATTTTTCTTTTGTATTTTGATCAATTTAATTCCAGATATGTCCATTGCTCATTTTCTTGTAGTTAAAAGAAACTCCTACTTTTCTTTCTCCTCTTCTAATGTTTCTGATGTTGAATATTCTCTCTTTCTCTATTAGAGTAGTTGTCGGTCTCTATTCATCTCTGAATAATTGATTATAGAAGTTTAATCCCTGAATCTTCTTGTTTTGAAGAATTCTTAGTCATTTGTGGACAAGAGTATAGTTTCATTCTCTTGTGATCAGAGGAGTTCGGTGGTGATCTCCTTCACGAGCGAAGAGAGAGTTGAGAAGAGAGATAGAGTTAGAGAGAGAGAACCAGATTTTTTTTTTTTTTATTTTTTTTTGTGGTGGGGGGGGGGGGGGTGTTGAGATCTGGAGAGGGGGGGGAGAGAGAGAGAGAGATAGAGGTTGAAGAAAGCCCCAATTAAAGGTAAAGAGTATTTTAGCGTTTGCATAATAAAAATTTAACAAAAGTTATGACTTTAAAGACGAAGGGGGGAGAGTGTGCAAAAATGAACATTAGGGGGGTTTTGCGTATTTCACTAAAAGGTTAGGGGTTTTTGATGATTTTTCCCGTATATTATCTACAAGTATCTCCACCATGTTCCTGCTCTCTTTTCTTATATCAAAGCTTCTATCTAGTATCCTAAACTCCCTTAATTTCTCTACCCATTTTAGTTTCCTACAAACAAATTATATTACTATATTTTAAAATCACCGTATCTACCAACTACCATCATCTTTCTCATAAGCCTGCATATATATTTAGTTAACTTAATCTTGCTCGCATGCATAAACCTCTTAAACCTATTTCTTCTTCTATTCTATGCCTATTTAACCCCCCGTTTGAAGATCGAAGTGACACTTCAGGGACCCTAACCCATCCTTACTCATTTGTTATTGTACCACGGTGTTGTCAGTACAATGAGTCGCTCGACATGCACACACGCATAATAATGTAGTCATGTCCATGTATCCTATTATTTAAGGATTTGTCGTGTCCAGTGTTCTAAATAGCAGCCACAGCGGCTACATCGGTTGGGAAAATTTATCGGGGATGGGGATATATCGGGAACATATCGGGGATATTTTCAAAAATCGGATGTCAAAATCGGATTGTAAATATACATATCTTCTTGTGTTAAATTGCATCTCAATAAGACAATATATTCATAAATTATATAAAGCTACATAAAACATCATACTTATATGTTTAACATATACTTAACTCGATAACTTGCATTAAGCTTATAAATGCATAATCACTATCCAAGTGTAGAATCTTCACAAATGCCACAGTGCCACATCGCTCGAATTACCCAAATACCTAACCTAGAAATTGAGTGTAAAACGCTATATCGGGTCCAAAATCGCCGAAATTGCGGCCGATATATCGGGTCCATGCCGATTCATCGGCGATTTTGGGTGAAAATCGCTATATCAGTTTGGATGTGCCAAATCATTGCGGTTAGGTGCCGTAAACGCAATATCGGCGCAATATCGGGGTTATATCGAGGATATTTAGAACACTGGTCGTGTCATTGTGTTATGTTGTATTCGTGTCCCATGCTCATGTCCATGCTTCCTCAGGAGATCCAAGAGAGTTATTGAAGGCATTTGAATATTATAGGAAAGCTCAGAAGTTCAAGGCATCCTCCAACCAGCACAGTGAGAGGAACCTGATGCAGGGTAAGTTCACATAAAGAGAGATCAAATTAAGGGTTAGAGCGTCTCAAAATTTCATTATAAGACCACGTGCATTTGTAACCCTATAGGGATTTCAATTCCACTAACATGGTTCACTTACTATAGTATTGACTAAAGGTTTAGTCACGAACCTTTCGTTGTTAGCATGTTAGTAGTTTTTTTTTTTTTTTGAATATTTAGTGAATACTTTGTTATCTTTAACATATTTAGTAAATCTTTTGCTATGCCCAATTGGCAAAGGAAAATCTTTTATTTCCTAAAAGATTTTATGGTTATTATGAATATTTTTTATTATGCCCAACAGATAAAGGAAATTCTTTTTGGATTTATGTACGATTTTGAATTTACTATCTTAGATTCTTAGATATTAAGCAAGCTTTTTTTAATAAAGGATTGGCTCTTATGTAGGACTGAATGGTTATTTGATGAATCAAAAAGAACTAAAATTTCTGAAATTAATTTCTGAAATTCTTTCTCCGTGAGGGTGATATGTGATATCTTTGTGGCAATGTAAAGCCATCAGGTGTTGAGCCATTCATGGCATGAGGGTAAAAAATAGTGAAGCCTTTATTTAACTTGATCTTTTTTCTTTCCTTTTATTATCTCTACTCCAAGTCGCACCTCGGATCTCCATTAACTGGCATCAAAGCATGGTCATCCTGTACTTGTTTGGTTTCTATTTTCTAAAAAAAGCTTCTTCGATGTATCTTCGCCCTGATGGATGATGACTTTATTCGGGATTCTTTGCAATCAATGTAGAAAGCCATCTACTTATGGCTGCTAGATCCAAAATTCAGATATTTACTAATGCTAACAGCACTTCCATCTTCATCAACAACACCACCAAAGTCTTGTTCCTCACACCATCATCATCGCCGCAAAAACCTGAATCATCATCTTCACTGTCTGAACTTACAATAACATCTTCATTTCCTTCCTTACTGAATCAATCCCATGCCAAAGCACCACCAACACCTTCGTCGATTCAGGCATGCCTCTCATCATCTCGACTACTAAAAACAAAAAACATCGCCTCTAGTTCTAGAAAGTGAATTTGTGCCACTCATATTATCTTGATTCAATCAAGTTGCCACTTTGAACCAGTTATTGTGGAGAGTAACATCGAGTTCATAATCCCCGGACATGTGCCTACTATTTGCAACCAAAATCTTATCGTTTCTTGGGATCAATTAGACCAGAGCTTGATAATCACTCCTGTATCATGACATCGAGTTGTGGGATGCGGTGGGGTTGAGGGGATTTGATGCATGACAGCTCACCTAAAGATGGCTTGAATTCAGGGTGGGAACATTAATTGTTTTAGATGTCACTGACATGTCTCAACGCAGCTAAATATATCTTTTATCTTTTTTCAATCAATGTCCTTGACATGTCGGGTTTGATTCAACATGTAACCCGACATTTTTCCTTACATGTTCCCAACACAATATTTATCACATGAATTATAAGTGTTGTAAATGCTCATTTTTTTCTTATTTACTGTTTATGTTTATTACTCTGCACTATTTGTTATCTTTATTATGATTGTTCTGTTCTGTGACATGAATATGCTATCTTTTAACACTTTTACATTTAGGTTTTATAATTTTATTAGGCTGATGATAATTAAGATTCTACTTACATTAAATTTTTCAATGTTTGTATATCTGATATACGCATATTTTCCACCCACTGCAGTATCCACTATTTATTTAATGTCCCAATATATGGCCCAGCATACACTATCCAGCATGTTATCACCTTGACTGCCATGTATCTCACATCAATCATTTAGCTTCGCAAATTGATAAGGTGAGTGGTATCCCGACACATGCTGTAAGCGGTTTTACATGACTTATATATGTATTTGCCTATTAAGACTATATTATTTAGGACATCTAGGACATGTCTACCATCCATCCTGCATCCGCTATTTATGAATATTCGATTTATCCCTGATATCCCGACATTTATGACACTGAAAGTCTCCAATTTGATTCAAAACCATATGCATTTCTGGCCCTCTACAGATTTAGTTCTACTAATGCAATATGGTTCAATTGCAGCATTGAGTCAAAGTTTAGGCAGGAATTTTAGGTTAGTACTTATCTTTAAATAGTTCGTGAATCTATTGCTATCTTTAAAATATTTAGTATATCTCTTGTTATGCCTAATTGATAAAGGTAATCTTTTATTTCTTATTTATAAGACTAATTTCTTACACTTCAAGTTATTATGAATATTTTTTGCCTACTTGATATTGAATAGTGATATGATGGATGAAAAAGAATTATTTTTCACAAATCAGAAATAAATAGTAAAACTAGCGGCCACAAATTTTGAAACTGGTGTATGAAATAAACAAGAGTTACTCATATTTTTACTGAATCAAGGCAGCACTCATAGACAATTTACAGTTATAAAGAATCATGAGGCATGAATTATTTATATTGGACAGTACTAGCACAAAGGGCAATTTTGACTATGTCCAAAATGGCATTATACTTACAGAAGCACCTTGGTTGTATTGCAGCTTAAATAAACCCAGATTGGACCTTCTTCCCGTACCCTTTCTGGAACTTGAAGAACCTCTTGTAAATACAATTGTAAAACTGTGGACAATCTGCTACCGACTGCATCCGCTAACAATAAATCATTGTTTAAGACATGCCGAATAGAACAGCAACTCAAATTAACTCTGCAAACTTGTAACTTTTGCTGAAATTTATCAGGATTTGGCCGCATGATTGATCTTTAAGTTCTCCATTAAAGGGCCTGCTCGGAAATTGTTGTTTATTTTCTTAAATTGTTGACATACAATTGCTCTTTCTCACTGAACAGGGCTACCATTTCCTTCCAATGCGCACAGCAAGTCTAATCCAACCCAAGAAGCTATCAGACATGACAAAATCCATCCGAATTAAGTAACTCCTCATTTCAATAAATTATACTTACACAACAAAATTGTTGTTTTCATCAGTGTCAGTGTTTTGTAGGTAAGAATTACCTTCTGGGTGAGAAGATTACACCAACCAAACCTTCAGCAATCAATTCTCACTCCACAAACTGAGACTCAACACCCGAATCTGAGTCACTACCCTCCTCATTCCTCTCATCACCTCTGAAACGGTTATTCTCCTTTCCCATGCTGGTCAGCATCCTATCAAGATTAGCCTTCTTGGGCTAATCAGCAACAGCTCCCCGAGCTTCCTCCTTGCCAAATACACATCGTTCGGCTCCACCATCTCCCCCTTCCGATATGCCTCCCTCAAAAACACCGTATGCAGCTTCCCCTGATTCCCCCTCGTCGATACATAAAAGATCCCCTGGTGTTGCAACAAAAACTCCTTCAGCTTCTTTGGCAACCCCATCGCCTGCCTAAAATGTGCAATCCTCTCCAATGTGGTCCTCTTCTCCACCATCAAGGAAAGTATCTCATGCACCATCGCCACCCCCGCTTCTCCATCCTCCTCCTCGCCTCCAGAGACCTCAAATCATACCCGGACACATCCTCGTAGGGCGACCAGTACGGCAGCCGCTGCCACTTCCACACCGCAATCCTATAATACTTCCCAATCTTGAACCCGGCGGGAAATTGATCAAGAACGAAAACCTGGCATCCTCGGCATCAACCCCGCGAGCCCGGTACTCCTTCTCCCTAGCTTTCTCAATAGCCGAGACGGGCACAGGCTCGTCGGGATCAATCACAGCCTCAACAAACTTGGTTCTGGGATCATCCTCGCCCGGTGAGGCAATTAATCGAAAAGCTGACGGGTGTGCAAGAATGACGGAGTGCTCGAAGTCATCGGGCAGGCCGAGGTCGCGGCGGGCGATGCGGATGTGCTCGAGGCGAAGGCGGCAGGACGGGGCGGCGAGGCGGAGGAGCTTCTTGAGGCGGGCGACGGAGTCGGGGATCGATGATCGGACGGCGTCGGATTCGCGGCGGATCTGGGCGAGGGCGCGCGGGGTGAGGCGGGCCCACAGGAGGCGCTGCACTGGGTGGTCGAAGAGGTGGAAGGCGTGGGGGTGGGCGAGGAGGAAGCGGCCGGCGTCGAGAGGGGAGAAGGCGAAGTGGCGGCGGGCGAGGGAGTCGAGGAGGGAGACGGGGAGGGAGGCGTTGGGGTGGGAAAGGATGAGTTCCTGGAGCTTGAGGGCCTTGCGGGTCTTCTTCTCTACCTCCATGATGGCGTCGAAGGAGTGGTCGCGGACGCGCTGGAGCTTCTTGGGGATGGAGGTCGCTTGGGAAAAGAGGCGGCGGCCGCCACAGCCGCTGGGGGAGAGGAGGGTGATGATCGGAGAGGGGAGGCGACGGAGGAGGAAGAGGAAGGGCGGAGGCATTTGGTTTTTTTTTGCTAGGGTTTTAAGTGGAGAGGAGAGTGGGAGAGTAGTTTGGGAATTTGGAAGAGGGGAGAGCGAGAGGCAAGCTCTAGCTGTTTAAGTGACAGTCATGCTCTAATTTTTATTTTATTTTACCATAGTAATATTACTTTCTTTTTTTTTTAAATATTTAATAACTCGAAATTTCATTGAAGCAATTCACATTGTTTCGTGGATCGTTGCAATTCATGTTGTTTCGTGGAAGCTAGATCGTTTTGATTTATGTGTACGCATTTTTCTTTTCTAATGCCTGTAGTACGCACTTCATATCTCACATTCATAAGCGTTCCTTTTTCTTTTATTATGATTTAGTTCCATTTTGCATGTATGATTATGAGTTTTTCTCCTTAAAAAAAATGCGCAAGTGATCGTAACCGATATCCAATCTCTTCTAAGCGAAAATCGATTAGGTTGAACAATCGAACGCAAGACAATGATAAAGTGAATTTGAGCACTTACCCAACAAGAAGTACGGGGCCGTTTGTTTCGCGTAAAACTCCGTAATTCGTAAATGACTTACTACCCAGTTACAAGTACGGCATTTGTTTGGACCATAATTCGTAAAAGACTTACGTAACTCAACTAACACTCACTTGCAACCCAGTTACCACTCACTTACAGCCCAGATACAGTTAATTTTGTGGTCATACAAATTTGTAATATTTTTTTATATTAAATTAAAAAATTTTAATATTTAACTTTTTAATATTTATTTGCAATATTAAAACTTTTAAAATCACCAAATAGTTAATTTTGTGGTCAAGTTTTTCACTTACGACTTATACATTACGACAACCAAACTGATGGGTTTTAGGTATTACAAACAAACTTAGACTTTTAAGGGAACATGCAACCTAAAACATGATCTATGTTTTCACAATTGAACCTATAACTTTGAACATAAAAGAATCCTAATATCCCAGTAATTAATTAAAATTACTACAGAAGAAAAATATAATTACATACCTTTTAGTTGTTATAATAAACAACTAAAATTATCCCTTCAGATCTCTTGGAAACAAGCACCACAAACGTCGTGCCTCTTTTAGTTGTTATAGTAAACAACTAAAATTATCCCTTCAGATCTCTTGGAAGCAAGCACCACAAATGTCGTGCCTCTGATGGAATCACACCCAACGATTCAAAAATTTAACTAAGTATGGATGAACTATCAAAGAGTTCTTCCAAGAGGAGAAAGAAGGAGGCTAATACTCAAGCCAAGAGGTAGTGAATTAGAATGAATCCCTAAGGCCCTATTTATAGCCTTGGATAACCTCCAGTTTTCTTATCCCACCAATGTGGGACTAATTTCCCAAAGGAAATTTTGTTCTCCTTTTAGTTATACTTATTTTTGAATCTCGAGGGCAACCCAAAAGGACTATGCTGTTATCAATTATAGTTATGACTTAGACACCTAATCCAACAGTCTCCCACTTGGATAAGTCTAATAACTTCCTAATTGATCAGCAAATTGTAGCTTCCAAAAGCCATTGTCGAACTCTGACCTAGTCAGTTTCGTGTCCTAAGATAAGAGATCATATAATCCTTCGTTCTACAAGATATCATTTGAACATGAGACATGGAACATAATCAATCTCTTTGTCCAGTATTTTGTTTCCCGATTTCTGATTTGTAATGACATAGAACTACTAAATGAACACATCAATTTAGTCCTGGTCGGGCCCGACACTATATGTCAACTTCAAATCACCGAGGGGCCCAAAGATATCGCTTTTCCCGTTAGGACAAAAGGAACGAATAAACTTTGACCTATATGCTTGCACCATTTACTCATCAAATCATGCACAACAATGCGTTTTATAACATCAAGTTACTGATACGTTTACACATTATCAATGCACAACTGACTTGTAAACCACAACTCATATATCTCCATTTAAAGATTATAAGATATTATCGTCTCAGAATTACTCGTGATAAATTCCATGAAGTAATTCTCTGAGCGTGGGTTAATCCAATACTTAAATCTCCATTTCAAAGTACTCACGAACATTGCAGCAATACCATTGCTATGTCTAAAACTCTTTAGACAATCCACAACTCCATTCATGACAGTCTTTATTCACTACTTACTTCCAAAAGTATGATCGACTGTGGAATTCGAATAATCAAATTATTCGGGAAGTAAAACATGCAAAAATGAAACACAATAATAAACAATTGACAAAAGGTAGTAAATAAACTCATAAATAATTCTCTATTATTTAATCACCAAAAGTCAATCACATTTACTTTGTTATAAGTTTCAAACTAACTATCTAACTGCTAAAACCAACATCATCTCTCAGACCAATGCTCCTAGCATGCTGATTGTGTTTAACCCTACTCAGACCCTTTGTGAGTGGATCTGCAGGATTATCTTCAGATGAAACCTTCCTCACTACAACGTGACCTTCTTCTATCTTGCGTCTGATAAAATGGTATTTTCTGTCAATATGTCTAGATCTGCCATGATCTCTTGGTTCTTTTGTTAATGCAACCGCTCCTTCATTATCACAGAAAATATCCATTGGCTCCTTGATGGTTGGCACAACTCCAAGATCTTCGATGAAGTTTTTCAACCAAATTGCCTCCTTTGATGCTTCGCTTACCGCTATGTACTCTGATTCACAAGTAGAATCAGTCACTGTGTCTTGCTTGGAACTTTTCCAAGTAATTGCTCCTCCGTTTAAGGTAAAGACCCAGCCAGATTGGGAACGGAAGTTGTCTCTATCTGTTTGAAAGCTGGCGTCACTATACCCAGTTACTCTCAATGTATCACAGCCACCAAGTACTAGGACCCAGTCCTTAGTCCTTCGCAGATACTTGAGAATATTCTTAACCGCTACCCAATGAGCTTTACCAGGATTTCCCTGATAACGACTGACCATGCTCAAAGCAAAGGACACATCAGGACGAGTACATGTCATAGCATACATGATAGAACCAACAGCAGAAGCATATGGAATTCTACTCATTTCTGCTATCTCTTCATCTGTACTCGGACTTTGAGTCTTACTCATTTTGGTATTACTCTGGATGGGCAGTTCTCCTTTCTTGGAATTCTCCATACAGAAACGTTTCAGTACTTTATCCAAGTAGGTACTCTGATTAAGTCCAATTAGTCTTTTACTCCTGTCCCTTAAAATTCTTATTCCTAGAATGTAGGCAGCCTCTCCTAGATCCTTCATAGCGAAACACTTTCCAAGCCAAGACTTAACATCTTGCAAGGTTGGAATGTCATTTCCTATAAGAAGTATGTCATCAACATACAATACCAGGAAGGTGACTATGCTCCCACTAGCATTGACATATACACACGACTCATCCTCACTTCTAGAGAAACCAAACTCTTTGACTTTCTCATCGAAGCAAAGATTCCATCTGCGAGACGCTTGTTTTAATCCATAGATGGATTTCTCAAGCTTGCATACTCCATTGGGAAACTTTGCATCCACAAAACCTTCTGGCTGACTCATGTATACATCCTCAGCCAACTTTCCGTTTAGGAAGGCAGTTTTGACATCCATCTGCCAAATTTCATAGTCATGAAATGCAGCTATGGCTAGCATTATCCTAATAGATTTTATCTTAGCCACTGGTGAGAAGGTCTCATCATAGTCAATCCCTGGGGTTTGAGTAAAGCCTTTCGCCACCAGTCGTGCTTTGAATGTACTTACATTACCATCCATGTCGATCTTCTTCTTGAAGATCCATTTACAACCAACTGTCTTCCGACCAGGTTGTTGATCAACCAAGTTCCAAACTTGGTTGTCATACATAGACTTGATCTCGCTGTCCATTGCCTCTTTCCATTTGGCTGCCTCAGGGCCTGCCATGGCTTCCTTGTAGTTCGTCGGCTCATCCAAATTTACCAGTGTATTGTCACTGATAAACGTGTCTCCATTTGCAGTTATATGGCAACCATAGAACTCAGTTGGCCTGCCAACTCTACTAGAACGCCTAAGAGGTAATGAAGTGTCAATGGGTTCAACTGGAATCTCTTCCTCTGGTTGAACCATAGTGGTTTCAAAGGTTCCTTCATCTGCTGGCTCTTGAATTTCTTCAAGGTCAACGGCGCTCCCACTGTCCTCTTTGCATATGAGCTCTCTCTCTCGAAAGACTCCTCTCCGTGCTACAAAGACCACGTTCTCACTAGGTCTGTAGAACAAATATCCAAATGACTTCTTCTGTGGATAGCCGATGAAAACACATCGCTCACTACGAGGTTCAAGCTTGTCGTGAATTTCTCGTCTAACGAAAACTTCACAACCCCAAACCTTAATATGTGCTAACGAGGGAACCTTTCCTGTCCACATTTCGTGAGGTGTTTTGGCAACCTTCTTTGTTGGAACAAGATTAAGAATGTGGGCGGCAGTTTCTAAGGCATACCCCCAGAATGATATTGGAAGTGAAGCTCGACTCATCATGGAACGCACCATGTCTAACAAGGTTCGATTGCGTCTCTCAGCCACACCATTAAGTTGTGGTGTCCTAGGAGGTGTCAATTGTGAAACTATTCCACATTCCTTGAGATAGTCATGGAACTCGATACTAAGATACTCTCCGCCTCTATCTGATCGGAGCATCTTTATCTTCCTGCCTAATTGATTCTCGACTTCTTATTTAAACTCTTTGAACTTTTCAAAGGTTTCAGACTTATGCTTTATTAAGTAGATATAACCATATCTGCTATAATCATCAGTAAAAGTCACATAGAATCGATTAGCATCCCTTGTGGCTGATCTGAAGGGTCCACACACGTCTGTGTGTATGAGATCCAACAAACCTTCACCTCTTTCACAAAATCCAGTGAAAGGTGATTTTGTCATCTTACCCAAAAGACAAGATTCGCATGTATCATCTGACCTTAGGTCAAATGATTCCAACACCCCATCCTTTTGGAGTTGAGCCATGCGTTTTTTGTTAATGTGTCCAAGACGGCAATGCCACAAGCACGCTTTGTCTACACCATTAGACGAATCAATTTGAAATACACTATTACCTAAGTTGTCTACACACATCACAGTTTCATACACACCATCACAAGGTAAAGCTTCAAAATAAAAAATGCCATTTTTATAAGCAGAAATAGAACCATTCTCATCATTAAAAGAATATCTAAAACCTTGTTTGAACAATGCATGAAAAGAGATAATGTTTCGTGTCATTTCTGACGAGTAGCAACAATTCAATAAATCTAAATTAACACCATTATTAAGCACTAGACTATAAACTCCAATCTTGGTGACAGGTGAAGATCGCCTATTCCCCATGATCAAGTTCATTCTACCATGCTCCACATCCTCACTTTTTCTTAGTCCCTGCAATACAGAGCAAATGTGAAACCCACATCCTGTATCAAGGACCCAAGAATCAGAAGATGTTGCGTTAATAGACGAAATAGTGTATATACCTGCAGTAGATGGTTTTACTTTCCCATCTTTTAAATCTTGCAGATACTTTGGGCAGCTTCGTTTCCAATGTCCTTTGTCGTTGCAATAGAAGAAAGTGGCCTCTTTAGGATCAGAGACAGGGGTAATATCAGAACTGGTTTTTACATGAGATTTTCCCTTCCAGTTTTGCTTGGGAGGACCTTTCCTCTTTTTCCCCTTTCCTTGCCCAATGGCCAGAACGGTAGTATTAGCAGGAGTGGGGGGATCACTCTTTCCCTTCATCCCAGTTTCAGCTGTTCTCAGGAGGTTGTGCAATTGAGCCAATGTGGTCTCATTGTTGTTCAAATGATAGGTCAAGATGAACTGATCATAACAATTTGGCAATGAGTTCAAGACTATGTCAATAGCCAACTCATCATCAATATGCACATTTAGCCTCACAAGGCGTTCCACGTATCGTTGCATCCTTTGCACGTGGCCGCTGGCAGACTCTCCGTCCTTCATCTTGCTTGATATGAGGGACTTTACTATCTCGTACTTTTCTTGACGAGCTCGCTTATGGTACTTTTCCATAAGGTCTTTGTTCATCTCGTACGGCCAGTAATCCTCATAGAATTTTTGCAGTTCAGGAGTCATGGTAGCAACCATGATGCAAGCAACTTTTGTTGCATCCGTGTAGTGCTTCTTATAAGCAGCTAATTCTTCAGGAGTGGCCTTCTCTTCGTCAATTTCAACAAGTTCTTTGTCAAGGACATACTCCTTGTCCTCGAAACGAAGAGCCATTTTGATGTTGCGCATCCAGTCATTATAGTTGGTGCCATCTAATGTCACCTTTGAGCAGATGTTCAACAAAGAAAAGTTGTGATTGGAGGAGGAGGAACCAGAAGCATCATTAGGGGCAGACATTTCTAAAAGAAAGGTAGTTTGAGTTAGAAAAGAAAAAATAACCCTTAATATAACAACTCAAAATTGAAATATCGAGGCTAGGATCCAACTATGAAATTCACAACTTAGAAAAGGGATGCCGTAATCTAATTGCAAATTTCATACAGGTATGTCTTTTGAGACTCATTGAAACTATTCAATGGCATGTTTAATCTCAGATTATGCTCTTACATTTGTGACTGGGATACCGAGGATCACAAACAAGATGTGAATAACCATGCAAATGTGCTTGGTAACCTTCATGTCATTTATCATCTCAATTGATGTGCTGGTAAACCACACACACTCCATCAACAATAACAATTTATAAGATACCCATTACTGCTCTTTATTAGCCCTATTAGTGTGCTGGTTAACCACACACGCACCACTAATGACTTATAAGGTGTAATGTGCAATTTCATGGGTTAGCATACAATTTCACATTTTTTTTCTTAAAGTAACTAAGATTGGGATTTAAATAAAATTTAGTTACCTTTTATTATCATTATACTTTTAATGAGAATCAATATATATATAGTCCTATCAAACCCGTTCAGTTAATGACCCTCCACTAATCAAGGAAGTGGTAGGTGAGAGTGGACACCCATACATCTACCATTATATAGGCAGTTACCTTATCAATTCAACAATTATAGCAAATTCAATTGAAAACAAACCAAGCTCTGATACCACTGATGGGTTTTAGGTATTACAAACAAACTTAGACTTTTAAGGGAGCATGCAACCTAAACATGATCTATGTTTTCACAATTGAACCTATAACTTTGAACATAAAAGAATCCTAATATCCCAGTAATTAATTAAAATTACTACAGAAGAAAAATATAATTACATACCTTTTAGTTGTTATAGTAAACAACTAAAATTATCCCTTCAGATCTCTTGGAAACAAGCACCACAAACGTCGTGCCTCTTTTAGTTGTTATAGTAAACAACTAAAATTATCCCTTCAGATCTCTTGGAAGCAAGCACCACAAATGTCGTGCCTCTGATGGAATCACACCCAACGATTCAAAAATTTAACTAAGTATGGATGAACTATCAAAGAGTTCTTCCAAGAGGAGAAAGAAGGAGGCTAATACTCAAGCCAAGAGGTAGTGAATTAGAATGAATCCCTAAGGCCCTATTTATAGCCTTGGATAACCTCCAGTTTTCTTATCCCACCAATGTGGGACTAATTTCCCAAAGGAAATTTGTTCTCCTTTTAGTTATACTTATTTTTGAATCTCGAGGGCAACCCAAAAGGACTATGCTGCTATCAATTATAGTTATGACTTAGACACCTAATCCAACACAAACACCATAAAGTACAATATACTTTCCCACTTTACAATTTTATATTACCAACCAAACACCGTAAAATTTACATACATGTAACTCATTTACAATTGTAAAAGACTTTACCAATTATAACTACGAACTACGGCCAGTTACGACAACCAAACAGACCCCACGAGTAAGACACTGAACCAAACCATGATGCTTCGTCGGAGAATAACTATAGTTTTGACAAGTGTTTGGCCGAACTTTTGACATTTTTTCTTGAAATATTGGTCATAGCCTTGATGAGATGTCACAGTAGTTTCTTACAGAGATGCCTAGCTCACTAGATAAGTAAGAAGGTATCAGATCATGTTAGGAAATATGAATCTGTTAAATTTTCAAAGAAAAATATCCTTCTATCTTCCTCCTTTCTTTACAGTGGGTATTCCTCCAAAGTAAAGACAAATACTCTTTTTGAGATTTGTCTTGGTCCTGCTCCTTTGATAATCCTGTGAAGGTACTGGTTAACTACGGTTCGACCGTACGGTGATTTAATAGTGCTATCCAAATACCGTGAAGGAGTGTTGTATCTTGGGAGACCAGCATCCAGTCACCCGTTAGCACCGTAGCGGGGGACGTAATTGTCTTAAGGAAATTCACTATAAGCGTACCTCACTCCAAGTATTGTATAAGTGAATTGATTTTCTTTATACAGGGGTTATACTGATGTATAGTATATTGAGACTGACTTATACCAGTCTAGTTGGTGTTTAACCAAGGAAGGTAATTGAAATGTGGTTCTATAATTAAGGAACGTTCTATTGAACGAAAAACCTCTCACCTGATATTCACCGACCTGGCCAATTAGATCCGTGACATTGACTAATTGGCAGATTGATTCTTAGAACTAATAATCTTAAGACAATTAACATTGAAGTTACTTTTGTTCTGCTTGAAATTGCAGAAAATGTCTGAGACTAATCAGGACAGCTCAAGTAAGGCACCAAACATGCAGATTTAAACTTTGATGCATGCTCCACTTTCTAACCCGAAGCCGGAGAAGCCAGGAAAATTCAATAGCACATAATTCAAGAGGTGACAACAGAAGATACTCTTCTACTTGACCACTCTGCATTTAGCCAAATTCCTGCAAGAGGATCCACCAGAATCCGGAATTGATCGGGACTCAGTCCTTACAGTCGATGCATGGACGCAAGGTGACTTCCTTTGCCAACTATATTTTAAATGGAATGAATGACTCTCTTTACAATGTCCACAGTCCAATCACAACGGCAAAGAAGTTATGGGTCAGTCTTAATAAGAAGTACAAGATCAAGGATACTGATACCAAGAAGTTCGACTGTGACGCCCCGATCCCGGTGGGTACGGAGACACCACTGCGTTGTACATACGCAGGGCGATGGAACCATCCCGTATGTACGCTAAGCATCAATACAACATAATACAGGGATCAGAGTGCGGAAATACGTGATATTATACATTCCCAATACAAAACAGTACAAGCACTTAGTTATCACAAATTGGGACAATATTACATCACCAGGTACTACAAAAGTAGGATTGTACAGAATACAAAAGATAAACTCACGAGCTGGAAGAGAGAGAATCTCGCGAGCGAAAAACACTGGACGGGACTACTGCTGATCTGCCCCTCGAGGTAGGCCTGGTCCTCAGCTGATGGGTCCACCTCAGGGCAACCTGTCAAATCTGAACATACAAATCCAGGGTTGTTAGTGGGCAACCCAGCGAGTGCATAAAGAAGCCAAGTGGCAAGTATAAATAAAGGTAAGTGCATCATGCCATGTATAATATACCAAGATCAATAAACATGGAATAATCATAATAAATAGCGAATCATGAAATAAAGCAAGTGTAGCAGGTCATGAGATCAAATTAGCAGGCATGGGGTAACTAACATAAATGGTAAGTAATAGAATTCATGTAGCCATCAGTCAATCATCAAGTTATTATTATTAAGACCCGTTCAATTTGTATGTTTCGGTATATGACCGGTGCCATATACCTCTGCATACAGATCAAGCGAGACAAATTATTGGAAATTGATGGAGAACGACGAACCATGTTTAGAATGGGTCCCGTGCATGCCCGGGACAACGGTCCAGGAGTATCCGGTACTGAGCCGGAACGTACCGCTAGGTACCGGGGCTTACTATATGCCCGAAGGTCTTAATATACGCCCGAACAGGAATGGAGTGTCACCGTTCCCCACAGGATATACCTAGGGGATTATAGCACACCCGGACAGGCGGGCAAGGGGGTAGGGGTGCCAGTACACCCCTCGGAAGCGCCTGGTGGCCTCCAGGTCGAATCCTACAGGAAGTTGTACAACATATTTATGGCCACCATAAACACAGAAGCTATATCGTTACCCATCAATTTCCCCCATCCCGGTGTAAGTTGTTTAAATATAACACAGTCTCAAGTAATGATGTTCACGGGGTGTTCACAAATGGACATTATCCATGGGTATCCTATTACGGGGGTCAACAGGAGTATAATATCAGGAGTAATGTCAGGAGCCTCCCTATTTCAGGGGTTCAAGTATACAGGAGTACAGGAGTACCAAATATCTGGTAATAATAATATAATAATCATGTCATGTCCCCGTAATAGTGATAGTCATGAATACGCCATATAAATCAGGTATCAGGAGTAGTAATGTCCGGTCAAGGGTCAAGATGTCAAGTCCAGGTATTTGTACCGCATGAAAGCATATCACATATCATGTGTCAGATGCAGGTGTCAAGTATGTCATATCAAGTATCGGGTCCATATATCGAGTGCCGGTGTAAATACCAAGTGCCACAGTCATGAATATCATATCAAATGTAACATGCCACATGTCAGTGTAAATACTGTGTACCAGTGTAAATACCGTGTGCCAGAGTCAGATGTTACGGGTTAAGTGTAGCATGGCAAATATCGTTGTTAACTATAGCATGGTAAATACTGGTGTCAAATATAGCATGAAAATTATCGGAATCAATATAGCATGGTAATTATTAGAATTAAATATAACAATTATCAGAAGCATAAAATTTATGTACTAAAATTCCCATAGCAAGTATTATGCATTTTAAAATATCCACATGTAAATATCTTGTTATAAATACAAGGGTAATTATTTGTAATTTAGTAATAAGCACTCGCCTGAAACCGGGGTGAAATACCGGTTTAAAGTCCAGAAAATCGGCGACCCGCACGAGAATCCACTGGCCCGTAATTATATATTAAAATATATATTTAAAAATATTTATATAAATATTAGAGAGAAAATGAGAGAGGAGAGAGAGGAGAGAGAAAGTTGTAGGAAGAAGAAGAGAGAGAAAAAGAGAAAAAAAGGAAAAAAAGGTGTTTATAAAGGGAAATAGAAATTAAAATGGAAGTGGGTAGAGTTGTAAATAAAGGGAAGTAATAAGGGAATGAGAGGAGGGGTATTTTTGGAATGAGGGGATATGATGTTTATTTAGGGGATGATTGAATGTTTGAAATGAAAGAAAGAAAGAAAGAAAGAAAGAAAGAAAGAAAAGAAGAAAGAAAGAGAGAAGGAGGAGGGAGGGGGTCGGCCACCGGCGGTGGCGGCGGGCCCGGCGGCGGCGCCGGGAGGGCGCGCGCGCGGGGTTGGGGGGAGGAGGAGGTGAGTGGCTTTGGTGGTGGTGTTGTTGTTTTGATGGTGGTGGTGGTGGTTGTAGTGGTGGTGGTGATGTTTTGAGGTGATGGGGAGTTAGAGGAGGTGGTGGAGATGATGTTAGGTTGATTAGAATGGAGAATTGGGTGGTGGTGATGGGGAATTTTGGAGAAGATGAAGGTGGAGGTTAATGGGTTTTTGTTGAAATTGGAGGTGGTGGTGGAGTTTTTTGGGGTTGATGGAAGTGGAGAAGTGAAGAGGGGGTGTGGAGGAGGGGATGGCCGGCCCTAGGGACGGCCGGTGGCGGCGGTGGTGATGGTGAAGGCGGCGGCCGTGAATGGGTTGCGTGAGTGGGTTTGTTTGGAGGAGGCAGATGAAGTAATTTCTTTGGATTTTCGTTGGAAAATGAAGAATGAAATGGTATGGAAATGTGATGTTTTAATAGAGGATGAGAGGACGATTTGAATTGATGATGTAGGAGAGTGGTGTAGGGCTACGCAGCCATGGCTGTCGGGGGGCTGCGGGCGGCTAGCGACGATTAAGGCGTGGATTAACGGGGGAGTTATCAAGGTGAATAAATGAAAAGAAATAAAAAGAAGGAAAATTGAAAGAATATAAGAAAAGAAAATAACATGTTTAAAATTTTTTTATTATTATCTATTTTATTTTTTAAAATTTCTGGTAGCATAAAGTAGGAGAGTAGAGGAGGAAAAAGCCAGAAAAGAAATCGCCGGTAGAAATATTATTATTTAAATAAGGTAAAAATTTGACTGCTTTAGAAACGTACCGAAAATTCTCAAAAATAGTAGATATTATTCTAAGATACATGGTGAAATCGGATTTGAGAAATACGATGTAGTTTTCAAATTAAAAATTCTGCAATCTTCCGGCGATACCGGCCGACACCAGAATCGGTGAAATTTTGGTAAATTTAGAAAAATCTCAAAAATGTATTTAGATAAAAAATGAAATTCTAAGAAGTACTATGAAAGCTATTTCTGAAAATTCAAACCCATTTGAAAACTAAAAATCCGGGAATCAGTCAGCGATGCCGGCCAACACCGGTTTTGGAGATTTTGCAGAAAAATTTCAGAAAATTTCAAAAAAAATCATGAAAAATCTAAAATATTAGAAAAAAGTCTCTGAAACTAAAATCGGTCAAATCGGAGTATTAGAAAGTCAAATCGGGTTACTAGCTGGTAACGGGTTCCCGGTCCGGGTCAGGGCTTACTCTCGGTCTGAGAATCCAGATCTGATACCCAAAAATATAAGTGATAACAATTCAAAAACACATACTGGAAGAAAATTGAGCAATATGGTCAAAAAAATTTTGGGACTCGTATCTGGGTACGTATCCCGGGTACGGGGTGCTACATCGACGTAGGACGATTTCTAGAGTACAATACGATGGACGACAAAACTGTGATCAGTCAGGTGCAAGAGTTCCAACTTATCTTGCACGAGATAGAGACTGAAGGTATGAATCTACCTGAAACTTTTCAGGTTGCTACTATTGTGGAGAAACTCCCACTTGCGTGGAGAGATTTCAAGAACTACCTAAAGCACAAGCGTAAAGAGTTGAAGTTGGAAAATCTCATTGTGAGGTTTCGAATTGAGGAAGACAACCGAAAATCTAAGAAAAAGAGCAATAAAAACTCCTATGAAGTCAAGGCCAATGTGATTGAAAACTCAAAGGGAAAAGTGTCTACTTTCAAAGTCTCAAAGGGGAAGAAGCCTGCCCAAGGGTACAAAGATAAGGTCCAAGAAGGTAAGAACATTTGCTTCAAGGGAACTTGCTACATCTGCAATAAAGAGGGGCATAAGGCGAATGAATGTCGCGGCCATCTCAAAAAGAATAAGAACCATCTACAGACAAACCTGACCGATCATGCGTCGCCAAGCCTTTCAGTTGTGGTGTCAGAAGTGAATCTGACGATTAACAATAAGGATTGGTAGGTAGACACTGGGACTACTCGGTACATCTGCTCTGAGAAATTACTATTCTCTAAATATCAAAAACTAGAGAAAGATGAGCAACTCTTCATGGGAAACTCAGCCGTCTCCAAGGTTGAGGGAAAAAGAAAGGTCATCCTGAAGTGAACATCTAGGAAAGAGCTTACTATGAACGATGTGTTACATGTTCCAGATATCCGCAAGAATCAGATCTCTAAATCAATACTTAGTAAGAAAGGATTTAGAATGGTTTTCGAATCAGATAAATTTGTACTTACTAAGGGTGGGATGTATATGGGTAAGGGTTATCTTGTTGATAGCCTTTTTAAGGCCAATGTTGGAGTTGTGGACAAAAAATCTGTGTATTTGAACCCTAAGCTCATGAACAAAGAAAAGTCTTCTGTTTATTTGCTTGAGTCTCCTACTTTATGGCATGCTAAATTAGGGAATGTAAATTATAAGTTTTTAAAAAACTTGTCTAATTTAGGATATATTCCTAAACTTAACTTGGAAGAAATTCGCAAGTGTGAGATTTGTGTTGAAGCCAAGCTCGCGAAAAATTTATTTCACTCAATTGATCGAAAAAAATAACCTTTAGGGTTAATTCATAGCGATTTGTGTGACTTGAAGTTTACGCTAACTAGAGACAGAAAAAAGTATTTTATTACTTTTATTGATGACTGTACATGATAGTGTTATGTGTATCTTCTAAACAATAAGGATGAGGCAATGAATATGTTTATAACATATAAAATCGAAGTTGAGAATCAACTCAACAATAATATCAAGATTCTAAAATCCAATCGAGGCGGAGAATATGAATCAAATGATTTTAGTAAGTTATGTGCTAAATTTGATATAATTCATCAAAGTACAACACTGTATACTCCTCAGCAAAATGGAATTACTGAACGAAGAATAAAACTTTCAAAAAGATGTCAATTCCATGCTCGTAAGTTCTCGAGCTCCGCAGAACTTGTAGGGGGAGAAGCTCTGTTAACTGCAAATTAAATTCTAAACAGAGTACCGCATAAGAAATTTGGTCTATATCATTTGAGTTATGACATAAAAGGACACCTTCCTACCATTACCTCAAAATGTGGGGGTATCTTCCAAAGGTACTAGCATCATTGCCTAAAAAGACTAAGTTGGGAGAAAGAACTATAGATTGCATATTCATAGGCTATGCCTTGAATAGTAGTGCAGATAAATTTCTAATTCATAAATCAAAAATACCAGATATTCACGTAAATATGATTATCGGATCGAGAGATGATATTTTCTTTGAAGACATTTTTTCATACAAACGAGAAACAGATAAGACTTCTGAGAAAAAACACATGAGATGGCGTTCAAGGACGAAAGCCCCAAGGAATCGATTGTTAATGCGAAAATTGAACCAAGAAGAAGTCAGAGATCTAGAGTCTCAAAATTTTTTAGTTCAGATTTCATAGCATATGCTATTGAAAGCGAGTCTCAATTATTTAAAGAGGCTATGTCTACCCGAGAAGCACAAATGTGAAAAGAAGTTATAAATAGCAAAATAAGATTCATACTAAGTAATCATACTTGGGAATTGGCAAACTTACCTTCTAGCAGTAAACAATTGGGTGTAAGTGAATTTTTAAAAGAAAATTAAAACCCGATAGATCTATCTATAAATACAAGGCTAGATTAGTAGCCAAGGGCTATCGACGAAAGGAAGAACTTGACTACTTTGATACTTATTCATCAGTAACAAGAATAACCTCCATTCAAATGTTAATTGCAATTGCAGTATTGTATAACTTAGATATCCATCAAATGAATGTCAAGACTGTATTCTTAAATGGTGAATTAAAAGAAGAAACATATATTGAGCAACCTGAAGGATTTATAGTCAAGGGCCAAGAAGAGAAAGTGTGTAAATTGGTAAAATCCTTACACGCTCTAAAGCAGGCTCCAAAACAATAGTATAAGAAATTTGATAGTGTCATGATCAAAGATGGATTCACTATCAATGAATGCGATAAGTGTGTTTATACTAAAACAGTTAGAAATGCATGTATCATTGTTTGTCTTTATGTAGACGACATGTTGATACTTGAGACTAATATTGAAATTATTAAGTCTACTAAAAGAATGTTATCAAATAATTTTCACATGAAGGATCTGTAGGCTACTGATGTAATTTTAGGAATTAAAATCACAAGAACGCAAGATGGAATCAGTCTATCTCAATCTCACTACGTGGATAAGATGTCAGAAAGGTTCAAGGATCATGGATAAAGGAGAATTCAAATACGTTTCTTTCACACATCCACCTTCACAAGAATACAGGAACTACAGTACGCCAGTTGGAGTATTCTCAGATTATCGAAAGTTTAATGTATTTAATGAATTGCACTAGATCTGATATTGCTTACGCTGTAAGCAAATTAAGCAGATACACTAGTAACCTTAGTGATGATCATTGGACTGCTCTACTATGAGTATTATGTTATATATCACATACCAAGGAATATGCCTTAAGATATGAACAGTATCCACCTGTACTTAAAGAATGCAGTGATGCTAATTGGATTGCAGATTCTGAGAAATCATAATCAACTAGCAGATACGTATTTACTCTACGAGGAGCAACGATATCTTGGAAATCTTTCAAATAAACATGTATTGTCCATTCCATTATGAAATTAGAATTCAAAGCCTTAGATAAGGCCAGAGAAGAAGCAGAACGGTCTTCGATAATTTTTGAAAGATATACCATTATGGCCAAAGCCAGTGCCCGCTATATGCATTCACTGCGATAATTAAGCAGCTATATCTAGGGCACAAAATTTTATGTATAACGGTAAGTCTAAACATATTCTTCGCAGACATAATACCGTTAAGTAATTGCTCTCAAATGGAATTATCTCTATTGACTTTGTCTCGTCAAAACATAATTTAGCGGATCCATTTACCAAAGGTTTAAGTGGAGAGTGTATAAACTACGCATCGAGGGGAATGGGTCTAAAACCCTAACCTTACCGAGTCAGCTTAATGGAAACCTCACTTAGCGACTGGAGATCCTACGGACTAAGTTCAAGAGGAAAAACTAGTTATAATTGACTCAGCAAGTAAGCACTTAGGAGCTTTACTCCAATCCATTCTTAAGGTGCACACAAGTGCTTTCTACAAGTGGATTAAGAATAAGCTTAACGCTTTTAATGATGCCTATATCTTGTAGAGTAGACTACTCTTAATAGGACAATCACCTATGTGAGTATAGAGCTGAGTCGGCTCTTTGAGAATTTCTATGGATGATGTTATTCCCTAAAGATACTCTCTGAAACTAAGAATGTTCAGGGCTAAAGTGGACACAACCGAAAATCAAAGTTGATTTAGAAAGTTATTGTGTGAAGCTTGTTGACTTGGCTTACACTAACGGCTAACAGTTCAAGATTTAGTTCACTGATTAGCCAATAAGTCCGATAAAACTTTCGCTATGGAAGGTTCAAGACCTAGTTCACCTATCCTCATGCAGCTTCTAAAGTACTTTTCACTATAGAGTCAGTCTCTTTGTATATCAATTTTTTGAATCTCTATTCATTATAGGAAATTGTTAGGAAATATGAAGAATTAAACGTGAATCTTTGAGTTGAATTACGACGAGATCCGTTGATAGAATCAATTGGATAATGGTTGGAGTATGTTCTCCTTTCATTGGGGATGAACGTGGTATATTCACATGTTCAGTTCTGACTTCGAATGAATGAGATATTCAAGTTTAAAGTTTGTCTAATTCAAAATTCAAAAGTCAAAAGGAGACTAAAGGTAGCTAAAAGCATTTAGTCCCACATTGGACATGGGATGGACGTTTGAAGTATTTAAATAGAGAAAAATGGGAACAAAGGGTGGCACTTGGAGTTTTCGCGCTCGAATTGGGGGAACCATGCCCACATGCGCGCGCGCCCCACCGCCGCCAGCAACGGTGTCTTAAGGAGACCAGCGTCCAGTAACCCGTTAGCACCGTAGCGGAGGACGTAATTGTCTTAAGGAGATTCGCTATAAATGTACCTAACTCCAAGTACTATATAAGTGAATTAATTTTCTTTATACATGGGTTATACTGATATACAATATATTGAGACTGACTTATACCGGTCTAATTGGTGTTTAACCAAGGAAGGTAATTGAAAGGTGGTTTTGTAATTAAGGAACGTTCTATTGAATGGAAAACCTCCCATCTGATATTTACCGACCTGGCTAATTAGATCGGTGACATTGATTAATTATCAGATTGATTCCTAGCACTAACAGATCATACATCCAATTATCAAAATAGGGAGAGGTTAAGACACTTACTCCTCACTCTATGTGCTGCTTCATTGTGTTGTCTTCGGTTGAATTCCAGTATCAATCCTGTTGTGGTTTGAAGTGTCCGCTGACATTCGTTGACGTGTGCAACGTGCCACGGAGGAGCTATGGTTGTGTTGTTGATGCATTCCACACGTACATGGGCATCGCTAACTCTGCTGCTATTCGAAGGCGGAGTGCGATGGCCTCGGCCTCAGCAGTTGTTGGGTCAGTGGAGTTAATCGGCTCTGCCGCGACTCATAGTACACTTCCTACCGCATCTCTCCCCACAGCCGCTGCGCCAACCAAGCTCCGGCCAACACTTGCATCGACGTTGACCTTCAATTCATTCCGTTCCGGTGGTAGCCAATTCTGCTATGCGGAGCTCACGTGGATCCTCTCTTGCGCATTTTGTTTTGAACATCTGCAGGACCTGATGTAGAAACTGCTATCATTGCTCTGACAGAGTCCACTGAGAACGGGATATTCTCAAGCGCTCATTCACATCTTAATTTCTACACAACCCAGAGTGCGTTGATGACCAACATTAAACAACCCAGACTTACTCCCACTCACCATCAGCCCGCGCTCGACGACCAAGCGAATTTTCTTGCTGGCTGCGATCTAGATGTTGGGACCGAAGCTATTCCAAGTCTTCGCAGCCACAGGGCAATGGAGAAGACGGTGGGTGACAGTGTCCTCTTCATTCTGGGACAGAGGGCATGCATCATCAACTCCGAGAAGGACATGAGCCCGTCTCACATTTGTAGTGAGAGCGTCATGGGATCCCCTCACATGGGAGTGGCCTTACCAATGGATTCCTTTAAGCAATTGCAAAAACGTGCACAAAAATGAAAGTGTATATTCTAATATATCGCATGTAGCATCTATTTATGAAACTTAAAAGGGGAAAAAAAATCTATGAGTACTTTTCCTCTTAGTAAAGGAAGAAGTAATATTAAAAGTTATTTAACTAGTGCTACTTTAATTTAGCTCTTCAAATCATAAAACCACATAAATGGATATGATCTACATTGCATACATGCAAATGAATGTAAAAGAATATTCTTGATTGTGCGAAAGATAGTTTAGAGATGCAAGAAAAGATGAAAATAATTTCTTGATTGTGTCCTTAGTTTGTGCAATTGCAAAAGGTGCACAAAAATCCGGTCCTCCAGAGCACTTATCACTGAGTGCGGTTATTTAAACTCAAAGAAGTGATAAGTAGAACAATTAGTTAGTAGACCTAGTAAATAGTAAATATACCCCCTATAAATTATCCTAAATATCTTTATATTCTTGACACTCAATTTAAATATAAAAACTCAGTTATATCTCCCAATTTGAAATTAATTCTCCACCTCTCTTTTTCCCCATCTCAAACCCCAGTTCCTCCCTCCCTCTCTTCCCCCCCCCCCTTCTCCCCCTACTCTCTCTTCCGTCGACTAATAATATAAGTAAGGTGTATGGCTGTGTATAGCTTGATCTTAAGGTACAATGCTATTGGTTTCAAAACTGTAGACTGTTTAAAAATCACTGAGGACAAGTCATCAGAAAACAGAGTCTATACTCCAGACGCGAGGCTAGTCACAGCCACTCATGCAGTACCAAGACGTAAGGGTTGAAGCCTGCGTCTTAGCATCACTGCAACGGCCAAAACACAAGGCTTTAAGGTCGCGCCTCAGTATCACTGCAGTACCAAGACGCAAGGGTCAAAGCTCGCGTCTCAGCTTCACTGCAAATACCAAGACGCAGAGCTCGAAGCCCGCGTCTGGCAGACTTCGAAGCTCGCGTCTAGTAAGGTTCGAAATCGACATCCAACAGCACTATAATGCCAAAACGCGAGGCTCGAAACCCATGTTTCAACTGCAGAGAAGCCCTGCGTTTCAGTTATAACTTCCCTCATTACCAAGTCAATTACTGCCCACGTAATGAGGAAAGTTAACCCCCATCATGGTGAGCTTTTAGGGAACAGTTTTACCCTTGAAAAAATCCTATAAATAGCTTAGTTTGCCATTGAAGGGGATTCAGTTTTTGGCTATTGAAGGGAGAAGCTTTTGGTCAGAATTTTCAGCTGAGGAATACTGACAAAGAGTTAAACTCTTCTACCAACTTACTGAGTTTAAGTTTTTACCCAAGTCTCTCTGAGATTACTTTTGGACAAGAGTTGTGCTACTCTATCCATAATCCAAAGAGAAGATTCCTAGAAGATACTGACATTCACCCGGTCAACAGAAACCAAGAGTCACTTTCCATCGCTACATTAAGAACCCAGTTTTAAACAAAGAGAAGATATGAGCTTGAATATCTTCTCTCTCTTGTAATCAAAATTGTAATCTTTCATTAATTCAAAAAAATTATACTTAAACTTCTCCTCAATTTTTCGTGAGCAAATAAGAGACAGCGACTCCGCTGGGGACTTCTTTCTCTACTAATGAGTAAGTTGTGGTGCAAGGTGACTTCATCATCATGGGAAAAATGATCGAGTCACTTATCGTGGAATTCGATCAGGAAAAATATGAAGAGTTCCTCTCTTCCGGCTCCAATAGCCCTAGGGCGCGGCAGTACCGCTAGGTCTCCTCGGAGATCTGCTCTCGGGTCCCTTCGCAGACTTCTCCGAACATGGCCTGCGCAAAGAGAATCATTGTTGGCCGCATCACGCGCAAGACCCGCGTCAACGTCTCCCATGAGACCCGCGAGTCCAACGTTGTTGAAGGTCAATCCGGCCATGCCCTTCCTCTTCCTTAGCTCCAGGTTACCGAAGGTTCCCAACAGCCCATAAAGCGTAACCAGAATGCTGAACGTCGACAAAGAAGATGCACACGTCGACAACAGGCGCAGGAAGCTGGAACAACTATCTGTCCAACGGATACAGAACGCAAGGTTCATGCCTGTGTTCCTTCTGAGCTACGTTAGACGCGTGAAGTCTGTGTTTGAAGACCAAAATGTGAAGCTCAAGAGGCTTGTGTTTCTGAGGCTTCACCTCTCAAACGTGACGTTCAGCAGTGCGAGGTCCGTGCCTCTTCTCAGAGGCACGAGACCCGCGCCTCTATGACAGAACGCGGGATTCATAAAATTCGTGTTTCTCAAGTGTCGCTAGCCGAATTCGACAATCAGTAACGCGAGGTCCGCGTCTCTTCTCTGCAAAGGCACGAGACCCACGTTTTAAAGCCAAAACGCGAGAGCCGCGTCTATTCTGCAGAACGTGAGCTTTGCGTCTTTGAACCCTGTGTCTCAGATTTGCGACACAAGGTTAGCTTTCAGAAGCTGAAAAGCCCTCAAAAACCCGAGACTGTTCTCTTTGATCCCTCTCCAACGGATCTAAGGGATTATTTGATAATGAAGAGGAGTGCTCATCAAATCGCTCCATCATGTTGCTGTGAACAGCTCTGAAAAACACCTAGAGGGGGGGTGAATAGGTGTGAATGCTAATCTAATGATCTTTTTAAACTTTAATTAAATGAGTGATGCAACGATCTCTCAAAACACGACTAAGAGCCGAATACCCCTTGCGAGGTTCTGAACTCCTTCCTCCCAATTCCCCTAGATATGGGTTAGAGGTGCGCAATGCAACCGTGTTGTATTGAGGTGTGATCGATCAATGCAAGTATGATGATGAGAAATGAAATGCACACAATGTAACACAACAAGTATAGCAAGTAAAGTAAACAAGACAAGATTGCAAAAGTAGAGGGTTAGTTCTCAAGCAAATAATTCAAGACAATATAAAGCAAGAGAAATTGAAAGCAAGAATAACGCAAAGGCAATCGCAAACAAGATGATTTGTTTCGAGGTTCGAGCACACTTGCTCTAGTCCCCGCCTTCACCTCCGTGAAGGGTTTCCACTATCCACCGAGGATGCCTTTATAATTGGTCTACCGAAGACCGAGCACCGAGCTCCACCAAGTACAAAGGACCTCTACCGAAGAGGTTGCTCCACAAGGAAAAGATTACAAGAACAAAGTGATCACAACAAGATCACTACACTATTTCTCAAACTCTTTTACAAACACTCTCACTTCAATTACAACTTCACTATAGAATGAGTATAGGATTTTTGGCTCTATGAAGTGTGGTGAGAAAACTTCAGTTGTAGAGTGATATGAGTAATCAAACACAACTGAAAAATCAGACTTAAAAGAGTAGGAATTGAAAGCTTTAAACAAATTTTCTTCTCTCTTTTGAAAACACCAAAACTTGAGGATTTTTCTAGGTGATATGAAGGAGAGACTTCTCCTCTATATATAGGGTTGAAAATAAGTTAAAAACATTTTCTTTACACCTAATTCAACCTGCAAAAGCACCCCAACAACTCTCCAAAAATCTGTTAAAGCTGAAAAAGAAAACAGTTTTTCAGAAAATCCCAAAGAGGAAAGAGCCGTTGCTAAGTTGCAGGCTTGGCGGTCGACCGGTCCGGTCGACCGCCAGCCTAGCTGGAAGTAGCCGTTGGCTCCCGGTCGACCGGTCCGGTCGACCGACCCAAAGGAGGAAACACAGTTTCCTTCTTCCGGTCGACCGGTCCGGTCGACCGAAAATTCCCGAGAGCAGAATGCTCTCCGTCGGTCGACCGGTCCGGTCGACCGACGGACATGCACAAACAGTGCATGTCCAGACACAGCACCGGTCGACCGGGCCGGTCGACCGATGTTGCCTGAAACTGAAAAACTGGACTGTTTTGAAGATGGAATTTTTGTAAAACTATTTTAAAAATACATATAGCTAAGTATTATGCAGAAAATAGTTTATACACATGTTTTAAACAAGTTTTTCAAGATATAAAGCTATGGTACATGTATATATAAACTAAGGCATAAAACTTAGAAATAAACATTTTCAATAACCATTTTCAAAACATAGGAAATACATGAAACAAGTGTGTGTGCAAATCCTAGAGCCAAATTTCCTATATTCAAACTTTAACATTCTAAACTTACAAACTTCTAAAGAACTTCAAGGCAATGCTTCAAGATGGGCTATCTTCACTTGATCTTCAATTTTGCATCTTGAGCCCAATTGGAGTTGACTTGAGTCCAAAACCTTGTATTTGTGAGAGAAGACTTCTAGTATGAATAGAAATCTGAAAACACACTTAAAAAACAAATGTTATTAGTACAAATAACTAATATGTTTTGTAATCATCAAAATACACTAAACAAGGGTGATTGTAACCTTGGGCCAACAATCTCCCCCTTTTTGATGATGACAAAACATATAAGTTATTGAAACAAATAAAGGAGGAAAAGCTTGGAAAGCTCCCCCTCAAACAATGCTATGTATTTATCATGAATATGAAAAGCTATATAAGTATACATAAAGCATTTAACAAACACAATAGTTTTTGTCCAAAAACTTAAATAAACACAAACTTCCTTTTTCTTCATAAAACTTTAATAATATCAAAACAAAACTAAATATCAAACTAAACTTATTCTCCCCCTTTTTGTCATACATCAAAAAGGGTTAAATACCAAAAAAAATTTATTTTTAAGAATCTATAATGCAAACATTCAACTCACCACAAATAAATGAAAATCTAGCATAGTCTAAAGGTTTAGTAAAAATATCGGCAAGTTGAAAATCGGTAGAAACATAATCAATATCAATATCACCTTTCTCATAATGATCTCTAAGAAAGTGATACCTAATGTCAATGTGTTTGGTTTTACTATGTTGATTTGCATTCTTTGTCATGTGAATAGTACTAGTATTATCACAAAATATTTTAACATGATCAAAATGTAAATCATAGTCAAGGAGAGTATGTTTCATCCAAAGAACTTGTGCACAACAAGCTCCGGCTGCAACATACTCCGCCTCGGCGGTTGATAGGGCTACCGAATTTTGCTTTTTGGAAGACCAAGATACAAGACAATTACCTAAGAATTGACATGTTCCACTTGTGCTCTTCCTATCTACCCTACAACCCGCATAGTCGGCATCCAAAAAACTCTTCATTTCAAATAATCCGGTTTTAGGATACCACAAACCCATTTCAATAGTGCCCTTAAGGTATCTAATTATGCGTTTAACCGCAATTATGTGAGATTCTTTAGGACAAGATTGAAAACGTGCACAAAGACAAACGGAAAACATAATATCCGGCCTACTAGCCGTTAAATAAAGCAAACTACCAATCATGCTTCTATAAAGTTTAATGTCTACACTTTTACCTTGTTCATCCTTGTCAAGCTTTGTAGTTGTTGCCATGGGAGTTTTGCTTACTCTCGATCCTTCAAACCCAAACCTTTTGATTAGTTCCTTTGTGTACTTGGCTTGATTGATGAAGATCCCATCCTTCTTTTGCTTGATTTGGAGTCCAAGGAAATAGTTGAGTTCCCCCATCATAGACATTTCGAATTCATCCTTCATGCATGATTCAAAAGCTTGGCAAAGAGATTCATTAGTAGAACCAAAAATAATATCATCCACATAAATTTGTACAATAAGAATATCCTTTTCTACATGTTTTGTAAACAAAGTTGTATCAATTTTACCTTTCTTAAACCATTTGAAGTCAAAAATGAAGAAAGTCTTTCATACCAAGCCCTAGGGGCTTGTTTTAAACCATAAAGAGCTTTATCTAATTTAAAAAAAATCCGGATGTGTAGGATCAACAAACCCGGGGGGTTGTTCAACATACACTTCCTCTTCAATAAAACCATTTAGAAAAGCACTTTTAACATCCATTTGAAATAATTTGAAATCTTTATATGAGGCAAATGCTAGTGTCATCCGTATGGCTTCAAGCCGTGCTACGGGTGCAAAGGTTTCTTCAAAATCGATCCCTTCGATTTGAGTGTAACCTTGGGCAACTAACCTAGCCTTGTTTCTAACTACATTACCCGATTCATCCAACTTGTTCTTAAAGATCCACTTAGTACCAATTGTTGGTCTATCGTGGGGCCTAGGAACAAGGTGCCAAACTTGGTTGCGCTCAAATTGATTGAGTTCCTCTTGCATGGCTAGCAACCAATATGAATCGGCCTCGGCTTCGAGGACATTTTTGGGTTCAATATGAGAAATGAATGCATAGTTACCACAATAGTCATGAAGTCTAGAGCGAGTGGTTACCCCTTTTGATACTTCACCTATGACGAGGTCCTTGGGATGATGTGGATTGTATCTCCAATCCTTTGGTAGTGGTTGAGTAGGCTCCACCTCATGTGTTTGATTTTCATTCCCTTGTGCCTCTTCCACTTTAGCATTGCTTCCTTCATCATCTTTTGGTTTGTCTCCCATAGTAGAAGCATCCTCCAAGGTCACTTTCTCCATGCCTTCATCCAATGCATCTATTTCTACAACATTCTTAACAAACTTGTTAGATTCCTCAAACTTAACATGAATAGACTCTTCAATAGTCAATGATGATCTAATGAAAACTCTATAAGCCTTACTAGTATTTGAGTAACCTACAAAAATAGCCTCATAAGATCTAGCATCAAACTTTCCTAAATTATCTTTTGTATTTAAAACAAAACATTTGCATCCAAAAATCTTGAAATAAGAAACATTTGGTTTTCTAGAAAAATACAATTCAAAAGAAGTTTTAGTTGTATTTTTACACAAGAAAACACGATTAGATATGTAGCATGATGTATTAACGGCCTCGGCCCACAAATAATGTGGTAGACCGTATTCACTTAGCATTGTCCTAGCCATCTCTTGTAATATTCTATTTTTCCGTTCAACTACTCCATTTTGTTGTGGAGTTCTAGGACAAGAAAGTTCATGCTTTATTCCATGTTCATCACAAAAAGTGGTAAAGGGTTGGTTAATGAATTCACCTCCTCTATCACTTCTTATTCTCAAAATCAACGAATCCTTTTCTTTTTCAACTCTTTTCTTAAAAGTTTGGAAATACGAAAATGCTTGGTTTTTGTGTTCAAGAAAGAAAACTCATGTAAATCTTGAGAAATCATCAACCAAAACATAAGCAAATCTATTCCCACTTAGACTTTTAGTTTGTGTTGGGCCAAATAGATCCATATGGATTAATTTCAAAGGACGTGATGTCATGATATCCTTAATTGACTTGAAAGAAGACTTAGTTTGTTTCCCAAATTGACATGCATCACAAACTCGGTCCTTTTCAAAATTCAAGCAAGGAATACCTTTCACCATTTCCTTTGAATTTAATCTAGAAATATGATCAAAAAAAATATGCCCTAATCTCCTATGCCACAACCAAGAGTCATCATCGAGGGCTTTCAAACAAGTAATATTACAAGACATATTCAACATATCAATCATATAAACATTGCTTTCACGAAAACCGGAAAATACACAAACATTAGAAGTTCTATCAATTACTTTACAAGAAACATTATCAAAAACTACATCAAAACCTTATCACAAAGTTGACTAACACTCAAGAGATTATGCTTGAGGCCATCAACTAAAACTACATTTTCAATTAAAGGAGAGGTGCCAAGTTTTACATTACCAATACCGATGATTTTTCCCTTGGCGTCATCTCCGAAGGTGACGGTGCCACCTTCATGATATCTTGATAGGGTTGCAAAGTTGTTGATGTCCCAAGTCATGTGCCTTGAGCAACCGCTATCAAGATACCACAAACCTCTACGTCGTTGGGCTTTGGAAAGTACCTACATCATTTAAAACAATTGTTGACTTTGGTACCCAAACTTTCTTGGGTCCTTGAAAGTTAGTGTTACGAACCCAAACATTATGATGTGATGCACTTAGTCTATCATAACAAAAATTAGCTAAGTGTCCTTTCCGCCCACAATGTGAACATGAGTACACTTTTCTATACATGAAAGCATGATGTGTATGTGTAGTGTGAGCATGTTTTGGGTTTTGCCATGTTGTTTAGGTTGTGTAGCATGAACATGAACATGAGCATGAGCATTTTTCTTTGGGGCTTGTTTCTTAGGAAACATAGCCTCAATTTTCTTCTTGTTAAACTCACAATCTTTCAAAACAACACTTAATGAGTCTAATCTTTCCTTGAGCATAGAAACTTCATTAGAATCAATTAGTGGGGCCTTACCTTTGCAAGAAATCTTATATTTTTCAAAATCATTTTTAGTAGTGGCCAAGGTGGAAACCAAATCATCCTTTTCTTTTGTAAGAGTAAAAACTTGATGACTTAAAGATTCATTTTCCTTTTTCATTTTTAAATACTTTTTCTTTAAGAAATCATAATTTTGTGACAACTCAACAAAAGCTTCTCCTAGTTCATCCATGGAGAGTTCATCATCAAAAGGGGTGGAAGGGGTTACCTTGCTTGTGCTTTCATTGGCCATGAAGCACATGTTGGCGGTGTCAATCTCTTCTTCGGATTCGGTCTCCGAATCCCAAGTTGCCTTCATAGCCTTCTTCTTGTAAGGCTTCTTTGAAGTGGAGGGCTTAGCTTTGTCCGGACACTCCGCAACAATGTGTCCCGGTCTTTGGCAATTGAAGCATATGATCTTTCTTTCTTCTTTGCCTCCTTGCCATCTCCTTCTACCTTGAAACTTCGCCTTGTTGTACATCCTCCGAACATTTTTGACTAGAAGTGAGAGCTCTTCGTCATCTTCTCTTCATCATCTTCGTCGGAGTGTGATGATTGACACTTGAAGGCAATAGTCTTCTTCTTGGTAGGAGCCATGTCCTCCCTTGCTTTCCTTTCCATCTCATGGGTTTTGAGGTTCCCAATGAGACCTATAAGCTCCATCTCTTCATTGTCGTTGAGTTCCTTCAAGGTTGTTGCTTTAACTTCCCATGAAGGAGGAAGAGCCCGGATGATCTTCCTTACTCTTTGATCATTGTTGATATCTTCACCTAAAGAAGAGAGTCCATTAGTAATCTTGGTAAATCTTGTAACCATATCATCTATGGTTTCATTGTCTTGCATGCTAAATGTTTCATATTGAGACCGAAGAAGGTCAATCTTAGCCTTCTTTACTTGTGAGGTCCCCTCATGAGTGACTATCAAGTGTGACCAAATCTCAAATGCGGATTTGCAATGAATAACCCTAGAAATGTCATCATCATTTAGGGCTTGAAGAAGTGCATAGTGAGCTTTGGCATTGGCATCGAATTCCTTAGTCTCTATTTCGGACCAAGTGGATTCGTCACCGGGGGGTACACTAAAGGACTTAGTCACGGCCTTTGCAACTCGGCTACCTAGAGATTGTAAAAACACGGTCATCTTAACTTTCCATATGGGAAAGTTAAGTCCATCAAACTTAAGAGGGGTCTTAATTCCATCGGCCATTTTTACTATATGAATATGAATGAAATGATTAGCAAATTAGGATCTTCTCTAAGGTTGTTAAACCAAATCCTAGAGTCCAAGCTCTGATACCAATTGAAAAACACCTAGAGGGGGGGTGAATAGGTGTGAATGCTAATCTAATGATCTTTTTAAACTTTAATTAAATGAGTGATGCAACGATCTCTCAAAACACGACTAAGAGCCGAATACCCCTTGCGAGGTTCTGAACTCCTTCCTCCCAATTCCCCTAGATATGGGTTAGAGGTGCGCAATGCAACCGTGTTGTATTGAGGTGTGATCGATCAATGCCAAGTATGATGATGAGAAATGAAATGCACACAATGTAACACAACAAGTATAGCAAGTAAAGTAAACAAGACAAGATTGCAAAAGTAGAGGGTTAGTTCTCAAGCAAATAATTCAAGACAATATAAAGCAAGAGAAATTGAAAGCAAGAATAACGCAAAGGCAATCGCAAACAAGATGATTTGTTTCGAGGTTCGAGCACACTTGCTCTAGTCCCCGCCTTCACCTCCGTGAAGGGTTTCCACTATCCACCGAGGATGCCTTTACAATTGGTCTACCGAAGACCGAGCACCGAGCTCCACCGAGTACAAAGGACCTCTACCGAAGAGGTTGCTCCACAAGGAAAAGATTACAAGAACAAAGTGATCACAACAAGATCACTACACTATTTCTCAAACTCTTTTACAAACACTCTCACTTCAATTACAACTTCACTATAGAATGAGTATAGGATTTTTGGCTCTATGAAGTGTGGTGAGAAAACTTCAGTTGTAGAGTGATATGAGTAATCAAACACAACTGAAAAATCAGACTTAAAAGAGTAGGAATTGAAAGCTTTAAACAAATTTTCTTTTCTCTTTTGAAAACACCAAAACTTGAGGATTTTTCTAGGTGATATGAAGGAGAGACTTCTCCTCTATTTATAGGGTTGAAAATAAGTTAAAAACATTTTCTTTACACCTAATTCAACCTGCAAAAGCACCCCAACAACTCTCCAAAAATCTGTTAAAGCTGAAAAAGAAAACAGTTTTTCAGAAAATCCCAAAGAGGAAAGAGCCGTTGCTAAGTTGCAGGCTTGGCGGTCGACCGGTCCGGTCGACCGCCAGCCTAGCTGGAAGTAGCCGTTGGCTCCCGGTCGACCGGTCCGGTCGACCGACCCAAAAGGAGGAAACACAGTTTCCTTCTTCCGGTCGACCGGTCCGGTCGACCGAAAATTCCCGAGAGCAGAATGCTCTCCGTCGGTCGACCGGTCCGGTCGACCGACGGACATGCACAAACAGTGCATGTCCAGACACAGCGCCGGTCGACCGGGCCGGTCGACCGATGTTGCCTGAAACTGAAAAACTGGACTGTTTTGAAGATGGAATTTTTGTAAAACTATTTAAAAATACATATAGCTAAGTATTATACAGAAAATAGTTTATACACATGTTTTAAACAAGTTTTTCAAGATATAAAGCTATGGTACATGTATATATAAACTAAGGCATAAAACTTAGAAATAAACATTTTCAATAACCATTTTCAAAACATAGGAAATACATGAAACAAGTGTGTGTGCAAATCCTAGAGCCAAATTTCCTATATTCAAACTTTAACATTCTAAACTTACAAACTTCTAAAGAACTTCAAGGCAATGCTTCAAGATGGGCTATCTTCACTTGATCTTCAATTTTGCATCTTGAGCCCAATTGGAGTTGACTTGAGTCCAAAACCTTGTATTTGTGAGAGAAGACTTCTAGTATGAATAGAAATCTGAAAACACACTTAAACAACAAATGTTATTAGTACAAATAACTAATATATTTTGTAATCATCAAAATACACTAAACAAGGGTGATTGTAACCTTGGGCCAACAAGCTCATCACAATAATGCTCTCTGAATGTCACTGCTATACAAGCCAGCAGTCGGTGTTCAGATAGTTATCATTTATGTCAGCCTCCCTATCGACCAAAAGGTGTCAATGAAGCACAAGGGTCTTTATTCAAGGTTCCAACAAGATGCAAATGCCAAAATCGATCCTCTTCGGAAGAGTCGAGTCCGAATCAATGACTCGCGAAGACTCAGAAAGAGAAAATGAACCCTCTCAATTCTCTCATTATGAGTCAAATATACTCAAAATGATGGAGAACATGGGATATGACCTAACAAGTGATCCTGGCTTGACCTTTGGCAAAGGAAGGAGAACACTGCTTCGATCCTTCGTTCCAAAAGGAAAACCCTTGATTATTATCATCAAACTCGCAAGGGGTTGGGCTATGTGTCAACTCCAATCCCGTTAGCCTCTGAGTCTGAAATCACTTATCAGGCACATCATCGTGGGAGTCAGATGTCAGTGTCGACAACATCTTCAAAGACCTTTCGGTAAACATGATTTCAACAAGCCACCCAGAATATAGAGATGAAAAAATGATCCAGTCGAATACAAATCATTGGATCAAACACCTAAATACTCTCTGGGATATTTGCTTCGAACAACGTGAATCACCCACAGAGGATAAGTTAACCCAGATTAATATGGGAGATGAGGCTAATCCTAAGCCCATCTTATAAGCGAAAGCTTATCACTCTCCGAGAAGGAAGATCTAATAACTCTTGTGCGAGAGTTTATAGATTTTTCGCCTGGAATTACGAGGATATGCCTGGGCTCAATTCTCAAATGGCTATGCATCGCCTTAACGTCAATCCAAATGTGAAACCCATCAAGTAACAGCAACGACGGTTCCATCCTGAAATAATGGAAGCGATCCAGTCGGAAGTCAAGAAGCTTATAGATTCTGATTTTATCAGGGAAGAGTAACACCCTGATTGAGTCAATATCATCCCCGTCACCAAGAAGAATGGGAAGATCTGGGTTTGCATTGATTTCGTGATCTAAATAAGGCGTGTCCTAAAGATGAGTTCCCCTTTTCAATCACGAATGTCATGATCGACAACATGTGTGGGTTTGAATGGATGTCTTTTATGAACGAATTCTCAGGATACAATCAAATCAAGATGTATTCTGACGATGAGAAGCATACATTTTTCAGGACACCACTAGGGGTGTTTTGCTATACTATCATGCCCTTCGGATTGAAGAACGCGGGGGCAACATACCAGCGAGCTATGAATGCAATTTTCCACGAGCATATACGTAAAATAGTGGAATGCTATGTTGATGACATTGCAGTGAAAAGTCATACCAAAGGCGATCATAGCAGATCTGAAGACAGTATTCAACATCATGCGGGCGCATCAATTGAAGATGAATCCCATCAAATCCTTCCTGGGGGTGGCCAGCGGTAAATTCTTAGGGTTTGTTCTTACATCCAAAGGAACCCATCTCGACCCAGAGAAAGTCCGCGTTGTCCAGGAGATGCAACCTCAAAAAGGCTTAGAGAGTGTTGGACACGAAAAAGAAGGAGGTGTAAAATTTCCTTGAATCAGATGAAAAATTACAACAGACTAATCTTCCGGTTACAAGGGAGGGAGGATGTTGAAGCTTGAATCCCCCCTTTGTTTAGTGCTGGGTTCTTCGTGTGGCGGTGGAGAGTGAATCTTGTTCTCCGTTGACCAGATGACCGTCTGGACCGTCAAGGGATCTTCTCCTTGGCAGGTAGAAGGAGTAACTCAGCCCCGTCTACCAAAACTCTAAAAGAGAAGGTAGGCGAAGAGCAACTTGTACGCAGCAAGTTAGCTTGAAGAGTCGAGCTCTCTCTCTCTGTAGTGTCGCGCCTGTTGATATCTCTCGGTCTCTTTATGTCTGTTGATGCCCTTCGATTTCTTCTGATGCTCTCCCCCCTCCATAGCAACTGGGCTATTTATATAGGCTGTAGGGGGTGAACGTGTCCCCTAAAAATACTCCACGATGAGAGCCAACTTCCCCGCTACATGGGCGGTGAATGGCGCCATAATCGGGGTGGTTGTAACCGAGACGCGGGTCTGGACCCTAGCGCCTTGAGGTTGAGACGCGGGTTTGGACCCTCGCGTCTTGAGGTTGAGACGCGGGTTTGGACCCTCGCGTCTTGAGGTTGAGACGCGGATTTTGAGCCTACGCGCCTTGGTTCTGAGACGCGGGTTCGGACCCTCGCGTCTTGAGGCTGAGATGCGGGTGTCGGGCCCACGTGCCTTAATGCTGAGACGCGGGTTTGGACTTTCGCGTCTTGATTGTCATATTTAGCCTTGCGTCTGGATCTTGGATCTCTGCGTTTTGGTGGCTTGTCTTGGTGATTTTTAGACAGCCTACAGAACCCCCTCCAAAGTTTTCGATATTCTGCAGTTAACTGGGACGGATTTCGAAATACTTTAGATTCTAGCTGCATTTGCCTTCATGACTAGACTGTTAATGCTCCGGGTTTGATCTATTCTGGAGTTGGTCTTCGTGAGTGTACTGTTGAACTCTTTGAAGCCACCGGAGTTGATCATGTTGAGTGTCTAGATACACAGTCTAAACCTCCCCGTTTGCTTTTAAGTCTGTCACGGGTGCGCTTTAAGCCAGGAGTGGTTGGTCTTCTGCTTGTGCCAGTGTACTGTTGAATTGATTCGCAGAAGCAGGGACTGAACGCGGGTTCCTTTTTGAAAAGCAGAGATGAGACTGCTTTAAAGACGCGACTTCTTAGCGAGACGCGACCTTTTGCAATGAAAACGCGACTGATCTTCATAAGGCAGACGCGATGTTCAGCTGAAGACGCGAACTTCGGAGAGACGCATCTTTTGAATATAGACGCGATTGTCTGGGCGCATTTATGGCGATGCTGACGGGGCATATCCATCGAAGAGACATGGCCGTCGGGTGCGAGTCCGTGCCACGTCATGATTGCGCTGCCAGTTGGCCTGGGGAACCGACGGGATTTCACCTTTTGGCGCGCAGATTTCCTGGCTCATTAAATGATCCGTGCCACGTGTCGAGCGACGATTCGCTGCAGAGTCGTGGCGCATGATCTTCTCTGTGCGTTAAAGTGATTTTATTCCACGCGTCGAACAGAGATTCGCCGCAGAATTCATCGGGCCATACGCTGTGTATCTTCGCGAATCCTTGTGCCTATAAAAGGCCACAGTTGGGAAGATTCCTCTTCTTCTCCGAACGCACTCGCTGATAAAATTAAGAAAGAGAATTTCTCCTTCTGTTCATCTGTTTAACCTCGGATTGAATTAGCAATGGCACCCAAGACCAAGCCGACTGCTTCTTCTTCAAAGGCGACCGTCGCCGAGGCCCGGAGGGGCAGCTCCTCCTCTGCGCAGGATGTTGTTCTCCAAGGTCTCCAAGGTAAAATGCCTTTTAGGCGTGAATTTCGCCATTAAAGGAAGTTCAAAGAACCCTTAAGAACCCTTAACACATAAATTTAAATCGTGTTTGATTCCCAGACGCAGTCTTTGGGTTGATAACCGAGGCGCGGGTTTGATGACCCGGTGCCATTAGGTCCTGCCTTTTGGACCCTTCACTTAGAATATTTCTAATTGTGAAGGGTTTAAACGCGGACTTTGATCCTTGCGTTCTGCAACATCAGGTGCTGGTTCTTACGGTCTGGCGCCTGAGTCCAAGTACTTGAATCTCATAAGTATTGGTTTGCAAAACGCAAATCTTGCAGGTCTGAACGCGGATTTGATAATTCCTGCGTCCAGTATCTCCTCTGCGTTTGGACGTGGATTCGCAGGTCTGGACGCGGGTTTGATAATTCCTGCGTCTAGTATCTCTTCTGCGTTTGGACGTGGATGCGCAGGTCTGGACGCGGATTTGATAACTCCTGCGTCCAGTGTCTCTTCTGCGTTTGGACGTGGATGCGCAGGTCTGGACGCGGATTTGATAATTCGTGCGTCCAGTGTCTCTTCTGCGTCTGGGTTATGAACACTTAGCATTTTTTCCTTGCTTTTGATAAAGTATCTAACTAAGTGTCCTTTTTCTTTTTGAAGCGCCACACCTTACTACTTCACTCGCCAAGACGCGCCACTTTGGACATGTAGGTGGTGCTGACCGGGACTTGACCTTTGTGCTACAAAGGACTGTCCCTGTGACTGCTGACCAGTCGCAGGCTCGTGAGGAGAGGCTCTCGAATGTTGACATGAGGACTCTTCGGGTGCTTATGACCGATGCAGCATTCACAACGGATGCTGGCATCAAGCTGGAGAAGCCTGCCTTCTTCTTCGGAGATCGTATCCACGATGGCGGCTATCGCGTGTATGACGGAACTTACAAATGGCTCCGTCAAATAAGGGTGGAAGATTCTTTCTTCCGGACATGGAGAGGATGTTCCCGCTGTCCTATTTCCAGCATATGTCCGTCCCTCGGAAGATGGAATGGGACCTTTCTCGATATGTCCCTGAGATTACTCTCGGTGATTTGGGCTCCCATAAAGTACACCGTCATGATAGCCATGACAGGTCGGTTATCGGCCTTTTCCCTGGGTCGCGCAAGTCTGAGGTTCCGGCTGGAGAGATATCACAACTTGGCACTACCTTCCTTAACGCATTCATGGAAGCGGAGGGTGATTATCCGGTTGGGTTCCGTGCGCCCGGGTGGGTCCATTCCACGGAGAACTATTGGTGGGGCAGGATGGTCGGCTTTGTCCTTACCGAGCTCGGGGATCTGCTAAAGCGTGTGGGACTGTACTCGGCAGTCAGGGCCGTGCAGTGGGGGATCCCTCAAAGCTCTCAGAACTTCTTCGGGGTTCTAGAGCGTTATAATTCTTTGACGGGGACGTTCTTCACTCCGGTCGGGGAGATGGGCTTCGCTCTGCACGAGCTGCATGAAGTCTCAGGATTGGCAACAGGGGACATTTCCTATGAGGAATATGTCCCGACCACTGTGGAGCTTCACCTTTTGAAGGAGGAGTATCCCCTAATATATGAGACCTACTGGGAAGTGCTATGTCACTTCCACATTTGCGGCCAGATAACCAAATGGCGGTCGCAGGGAGTCAAGCAACTGTCTTGGGCCAGTTACTTGTTCAACAACGTCAACACCAAAGACCATCTGATAACCCGATTGGCTCCCAGCTCCGATAGGGAGATTGAAGACAGGATCGACCAGGCTTCTGACAGTTTCTACACCACGGAGTCGAACGAGGACGGTTTCGACCCTGACTTGGTTTTTGAAAGCTTTCACCATCAAGCCCGGACCCCTATCTCCGATCGGGCGCTGTTGGCGGGCTTTCTGATGCTGTGGCTGAAGCGTTGTGTGGTGCCCACGCTGCCACATGAAGTTATTGTTGCTGACGTGGTGTACCCGGCGGTACTCCTGGCTCATGGCAACCCCATAGCCCTTCTCCCGGCCGTGGCGGCTGGTATTCAGAGCGGGCTGCGGGTGCTAGCTAAGAATTTCTGCGAGCCACCGAAAACTGCAGACTCCGAGGGAAAGCTGTATGTTGACTCAGAGGGGAATCCGACGGTGAAGGGTCCCAACCCTCGGGTCGAGCTGCCTTACACGTACCTCATGGCTTGGTACGTGATGCATTGCCCTTCCTTGATGACGGCGGTGCGTTGGAGGGAGAGTTCTGTCCCTTTTGTACAGCGGTTGGAGGGTTCGAACTGGCGTGATCCTTATATATATTACGTCCGGAAGTGCCTTTCAGACCCTGCGAACTACCAGCTCAATCGTTGCCTCCCCCAGATCCCTGGTGCATCTTTCGGGGATCTACTTATTGATTCCGCGGGCCCAGATGATTTCACGAGATTATCCACGGGAGCCTTCTGGTGGTTGCTCAATATTCGGCCCGGATATGTGCTTTTCCGGCAAGGGACGTCATGTACCATTGAGCCGTACATGCCGAATCGCTTCGCTCGACAGTTCGGCTATGATCAGCTCTATGTCGGGAACCCCAATGCTCGACTCGCCTTCGAAGGGAACCTGTTCGAGGGTGCTCGGGCCTGGTACTACAGTGTGGCTGGAGGGACGGGAGCAACTTTCCGTCTACCTCTCGAGGGGCCCAAGTGCCATATGAGCCTCAGCTTCTGCACTTGGTACTCCCAAGCCATCCAGACACCAGACTTTTTTCCGGCGTCTTCATGCATCGAGAGCATCAATGCAAGTCTCGAGGCAAGGACAGAGTCTGGTAAACCGTCGAAACTCGTAGAACAGTACTGAAGGCCCAGAAGGAGGTCGGGAGAAGAACGAGAAGGGAGCCACGAGCCACGGAGCCACGACCACCAAGGGCGGAGCCGCAAGCGACTAAGGCGGAGCCGCGAGCAACAAGGGCAGAGCCGCAAGCAACTAAGTCTCGACAGGCGGTGAGCAAGCGTCGTCAGGGCTCTACTTCCACTGCTGGGCCTGCCCGTAAGAAGGTGCGGAGAGACTTGGCGCCAGCAGTTTCTCTACCAGCGGCCATCCCTTCTGGTGTCAGGGAACTGTCGACAGCTGTGGTTCCACCGGCAGTTATCCCTTCTGATGTTGGGGAACTGAGGGAGGAGGATATAGCTGAAAAAGAAACTCCCCTAGTCCGTGTTCCCAGGTCGCTTAGCAGAGGCCACGGGTCTGCGGAGGAAGGGGAGCTCGTTGATCGATCCACCGCCACTGACGAGGATGAGCAGCTAGAGGTCGACATCATGAGCGGAGGAGATGTCGATATTCCGGGGATTTTAGCTCATCCCGAGCCTTCTTCTACTCATGAAAGAAGAGATGAGGCACAGCAGTCGGGGTCTCCTTGTGTCTTCATCTCCAGTCCTCGGGCAATTGATCCCAGTCCTACCACTGGGGTAATTGGAGGCAAGGCTCCGGTTGCAGAGCTTCCTCGCGTTGAGCTGTCTTCTTCCTCGTACTCAGGGGAAAGCAAGTTTGAAGACGAGGTCGACTACGGTGATGAACCCACTCTTCCTGATCCGAGCAAGTTCTCTCATATCTCGGAGGAAGAAATGTACGGGGGGGAACCGTTGACGGCGCCATCACCGTTGGCGACAGTTGCTCCCATTGCAGGTACTTTCACCCGATTTCCTCTTTGTTTTGAAGAAGGTGTCTTAACATTCTTCTTTTACGCTACAGGGTGGCTGAGGATGCCGAGACTACAACCTCCTCGCATATCGAGGAGATGGTAAAAGAGGTGACCCAGCTCGAAGGAGTTGAGGCTTCGGTTGGCGAGACAACTTCGGAAGGGGCGATTGCGGAAACTAGGGAGCCCTCCGCTTTGCCAGAAAAGGAGGTACCCACTGAGGCTGGGGAAGCTCTCACTCTGCAGGATTCACCCAAGGGTTCGATATCTCTGGACCTCCCAGGTGGTAAGGAAGTTCTGATATTTTGAATGTTTTGCTTTTCACCTTTGTGGCTAATGTTGTGGTCATTTGCAGAGAGAACTAAGGGGGCTCAGGTGGAGAGTCCAATGATTGATATCCTCCAGAAGGCCACACGGCTCAGGTCTCGGCTGAAGTTTCTGAGGAGGAGGTTCCTGCAGAGATAGCACCTCTGGAAACGCTCGAGGCTACTTCTGCTCTAGCCGTATCGGTGGTCAGCACAACTCTTGTGCGAGAAGATCCGCCTTATCCCGTGACAGAAAAGGGGTCGGGAAGCTTCCCAGGTGGTGACGATATGGGGGAACTGGCACGCCAGATGGTGCAACAATTCTTTGCTTCGATGGGATCATGTATTGATCTCATCTTACGTGGAAGCAGCTCCTTCAATTTTGCCCAGACGCTTCTCAGAAATCTGGCCGAGAACGTCGAATTAACGGAGGCCCCTCACTTGCCCAGGCGTGTCTGCGGGTGGTGGAGCAACTGGGAGACGACCTGCACGAGCTGAAGTCTTTGGAAAATGCCAGCTCTTCTAGTGAGGCCCAGGCCACCCTAACCCGGCTCTTAGCTGCTCAAGAACAAGAGCGACAGGAGGCAGAGGCACAAATAGATGCAGAGATCCGCAGCCTCGAATATTCCCAGGCTGAATGTCAGAAACTAACTGACGATTCAAGGGAATCCGAGATTGTCATGCAGAGCACGGAGCACGTCATCATCAGTGCTCGGGACACCATTGCCAAGGCTCGGGACACCATTGCCAAGGCAGAAGCTGTGCTTGCGATTAATGAGAAGAAGCTTGTTACCATCAAAGAGGAGCTTGCGGAGCAACAGGCGGCTAAGGCGCGAGCTGAAGAGAGTCTGTCTCTACATTCTTCCAGGGTGGAATCTCTGCGAGCGCAGCTGGCTGCAAAACCCTTCCTATCTGAAGAGGAGCTGCGGGTCCAAGCCATGATGGAGGCTGAGAAGGCACGTCAGATCAAGATGCATCATCTCAGGGAGCAAATCCGTTCCTTGGCGAACCAGGACATTTAGCCTTCTTTTCTCTTTTTTTTTTGTAAAGAAAATGACACTCTATTTATCAGAGTGTTTGTATCCACTTTTGATATAAAAAGGACATTTTTTGTTCCATCTTCTTTGCTTAGCTGTGGATGAATCCAACTTCTTGATCACTGGCTGTGAATACTGAACTTAGGTAAGACTAAGTTCTTTCAATGAAATGCAGCATCGACTCGCGGCCTCTGTTCACAGGGAGACGCGGGTATCAGTTCAGAAGAACTTGGGCAGAACCAAGTTCTTTGGGCGAAACGCAGCGTCGATCCATAGGGAGACGCGGCCATGAGTTCAGAAGGACTTGGGCAGAACCAAGTTCTTTTGATGAGACGCAGCGTCAATCCATAAGGAGACGCGGCCATGAGTTCAGAAGAACTTGGGCAGAACTAAGTTCTTTTGATGAAACGCAGCGTCAATCCATAGGGAGACGCGGCCATGAGTTCAGAAGAACTTGGGCAGAACCAAGTTCTTTTGATGAAACACATCGTCAATCCATAGGGAGACGCGACCATGAGTTCAAAAGACGCGGCATCCGTCTGTAGGGAGAGACGCGAATCTGCTTCGCTAGGAAAGACGCGGATCAAGCAGACGCGAGGGACGCAGCCTTGTGCATTTTCCATTAATCCCAAAATGGACTAAGTGTTCTCCTTTAAAAAGGACCCCGTTTGCTGAGGGGACGCGACTTTGCATCACGCGGACATTCCTCTAGGACGCGGGTGATCGTCATCCAATCTGGGGAGGGGACGCGAATTTTGGATACGGTTCTTCAGTCTGCGTCTTGGTGTAACCTCCCAGGCGTTACATACAGCCTGTCATAAAGATTTGATGTGATCTTCAAATCTCTATTGATGATCGGGAATGCAGATTTTCTGCTGTTTCCCGAAGCGGTTATCCACGCGTCGGCTTCTTATTGGTCTTGAGCGTTAATTCCCTTTAATGAGAAACCGATGCGGGTGGTTGGAGATTGGCGCCTGCGACGGTTTTCGAAGCGGCGTTACACGCGTCAGTCCCTTATTGGACCTTGACAATCGTGCGGTCATTAAGGCTGGCGGTTCAGATTAAGAGATCATTAATTGCAGTTATCGGGGCTGCCTATAAATAGGGCGCACCCTCTCCCTTCAATCCAATCTTTGGACTGTTTTCTTTTTGAGAGCGAGCGCTCTGAGAACCTTCATCCTCTTCAGAGTATTGTCTCCATGGATGAGGATGGCTCTGTGGATGAAGATGACCCAGGGCTTGTATGCTCCTGTTTGGTCTCTTCGGGGCAGAGTGTCTCTCTGATCATCTTGCACGTCCGCGTTTGGACGCAGAGAGCCCGACTCTTGGTAGAGGCCTCTGTTGGTACGCCGTCCCGATTAGCCATGATATTTTAATCTACCACGGCCTGTACCTTGGCATCATCATTATCTGGACCCCCTCACGAAGTCTGTGTTGGTGCATTCCTTCTGGAATTTGCGCCACAGACTTGAACTTCTCTGGACGCGAGTGCAGGGGTCTTTGGCACTTGGCGCTGGCTTTGTTCACAAAGCTTGCGTTTCAAAGCCACTGTCTTGGCGCGTTTTATAGCCACTGCTTTGGACGAATTTCAAAAGGTTTCAGACCCGAGCCTTGCAACTCTTGTTCACTCAACAAGGAGATGGCAACTTTCGGCGTCTGTGCCTTTTCGGCGTCTGTGCTTTCGACTTGGGCGCAGAATGAGACCGCGTTTTGATTCGCGTTTGTCTCTGCTGACGCAGCAGTTTGGCTCACTGCGTGGGTCATTCCCGCGTCTGCTTGGCTGACTGCGTGGATCATTCCCGCGTCTGCAGTCTGCATTTGCGACTTAGTTTTTCTCTGTTGAAACATACTAAGTTGCAGATTGTTCTGATTCCTTTGTTTCATTCCTTGCAGGTAGACTTGCTGGTTTGCTGGGCCCCTGGAAGGATGCTTTGGCCGGCGAACTTGTTCGATGTTCACCTATAAGAGAGTATATTATGGTCCTCGTCACCTATAAGAGAGTATATTACGTCTCTGACGAGGACCCAACCCTCGCCAAGTCTCTTCAGATCTGCTTCGCCATTCATGCCTGCTGGCAAGAGATGGTCAGGCTATGCATGACGGCGATGAGGGTTCCGGTGGTTGTGGTGGCGGACAAGATCCTCTCCTCTCCCACTCCAGAAGTGACATCAAGGACAGTCTATGTCCGTTGGATGGCCTGCTAGGGAAAGAGACGCTCCTGAACGAAGGGTTGCAGGACTTTCTGTTGCCACCAGACCTCAAGAACACCGTTGCTCTTAGCTTAGTCAGCTAAGGCGCTTTCGATGTTCCACCGTGTAATCGGCTCCAACCGTCGCTACAGTTTGGCGCCTCTCCACAATATCCTCTACTTGGAATCAGATGCAGCTTTGAGGAGTGAGTGCAACCTCTGGGAGAGAGAGGGACTTCTTTGTACTCCTTAATTGTAATGCTCAATCTCATGGTATAAGAGAGCGTCTGGACTGTAACACTCAATCTTATTGTATAAGAGAGCGTTTTGTATCACTTTCATTTGCCTGGATCATCAATAAAAGTGACATTTTTCTTTTTGCCTCTTTCAGTGTCTTGAACTTTTGTGTTCAGTTAGACTCATAGAAGCAAAAGAATCTTTGACTTGTTAAATTTATGATGATAATCTTAATAAGTCAAGATTCAGGAATTTTCACAATACTGTCAAAGGTGTAATGTTAACTTGACAGGGATGAAATGACTTTTTGGTGGACCTGCCACTTTGTAATAGAAAGTGACAAGTAGAATTTGGTACCCCCAGGGAGGGTGAACTCTGATCAGAGGTTTAGAATTAACTTAATCGAGTTCAGCTGGGGATTTGATGAAAACACTGTTAATTGGTGTAATATTAACCTAACAATGTTTTTAGGTGGACCTGTTATTCTATTGAAGAGAATAACAAGTGAGATTAGACTCGTGGAGAGTCTAGGAAGGTTTGTTACCGTCAGAGGTGTGATATTAACTTGACGGGTTGAAAGTGGTCTTGTCGGAAGTGTAATGTTAACTTGACAAGGATGCGAGTCAGAGGTGTGATATTACCTTAACTCAGAAGTATTTCAGTTTTGTTTAGGAAAAACTGAGAATGTCACTGCCATAGGTGTGATGTTTAACTTAACAGTGAGGTAATGCTAGAGGTGTAATGTTGAACTTAGCATTGGTCATCTCGACTTGGACAAGGAAGTCGAGGAAAGGTCATGGCCATAGGTGTATTGTTGGAACTTAGCGATGACTCAGATGCTAGAGGTGTAGTGTTAACTTGGCATCATTCATTTCAGCTTCGATGTGGAAGACTGAAGAAAAGTGACTGTCAGAGGTGTAATATTAAACCTGGCAGAAACTTGAAGTACTGCTTAGAGGTATAATGTTAACTTAAACAGTAGTTTTGTCAGAGGTGTGATATTAACTTGACAAGAATTGGCTTGAGTCGAAAACAGTTTGAGGACCTGTCATTCTATGGATGAGAATTGACAAGTGAGATTTGAAGTGCCAGAGGTGTAGTGTTAACTTGGCAAAATGTAGAGTTGACAAGCAAGATTTGTACTCTACAAGGGGTATCTCATTACCAGAGGTATGGTGTTAACTTGGCAACGATTGTTTTTTGTGGTCCTACCATTCTGTGGATGAGAATTGGTAAGGGATTTTGGAGGAAAGAGTGGAATCAAGTCCACTTAGGATTTTTAGCAAACCCCAGCTATCAACGGATTTGAGGTGCCTTTACCAACTACCGTTTGAGTTGGGCTAGCCATACTATTCCCCTCAGCATGATGAGTTGTCGAAGACTTATGTTGGGCTTAAAAGCCAACATTTTCCTCTATCCTTAGTCGTTGGAGGCGTCGGATGTTAATGAAGAAATTCTTCTTGCTTTGATCAGAGGTGTACTATTAACTTGATCAGTGGAAGAATACCATCTAAGGATAGTACTTCTTCAGGAATCTGCCATTGATTGGCATCATAAGTGTATCGCCATTCGAGGTTATGAGGCGATATGATCCATTCGAGTAGACTGACTCTACCACAAATGGTCCTTCCATTTGGGTTGAATTTTTCTTTTGTCTTGTGCGTCATCACCATGGGTCTTCTGACGGCTAAGACAAGATCGCCTTTCTTGAAAGTTCGTACTTTAACTTTCTTGTTGAAGGCTCTGGTGATTCGAGCTTGGTAGAGCTCGATTTGCTGTTGGGCTTGCAGACGCTTGTCGTCTAAGGCCTCCAGTTCCTGGAGTCGCTGTCGATGCTTCTCCTCTGTCATCATCTCCGCTGTCAAGGCGACGCGTAGAGATGGAATTGGATTTCCAGGGGAAGCACGGCTTCACATCCGTATACCAAGGAAAACGGCGTGGCCTTTGTCGGGTTCGCACTGTTGTGCGATAGGCCCATAAGCATTCGCCTAGCTTGTCGTCCCAGTCGTGTTGACTCTTCGAGACGAACTTTTTGAGAAGCTTGCCAATGGTCTTGTTGAAAGCTTCTGCGAGGCCATTAGCGGCAGGATAGTATGCCGTTGAGGACACACTCTGGATTCTGAACTTAGCGCAGAATCTCTGGAATGCCTGGCTGATGAACTGGGGTCCATTGTCATGGACAATCCGCCGAGGTACACCGAAACGGTAAATAACGTGATGTTTTACAACTTGATCACGTGGACGACTTCACCTCCTTCAAAGGAATGGCTTCGGCCCATTGGGAAAGTAATCAGTTATTGCTAGAATGAACCGATGTCCCTTTGATGATGGTGGGTGATAGGACCAACAACATCCATCCCCCCAATTTCAAATGGCCATGTAGAGGTCGTAGAGTGGAGGTACCCTGGTGCTTGATGGATAAAATCTCCATGTATTTGGCAAGCGTGACATCTTTTGGCATAGGCGACGGCGTCGGCAACCATCTTGGGCAATAGTAACCCAACCTTTGGAGTCGATGTGCCAGTTTTGGGCCAGGTTGATGGGCTCCGCACGTACCGTCGTGGGCCTCTTTCAATACCTCCTGGGCCTCTTTTGTGTGAGAGGCACCGGAGTAAGATCCCGTCATGCGACCGACGATACAATGTTCGTGTAATCGCATTATTATAGTAAAACTTAGGGGCTTTCCTTCGAATGGAAGCCGCCTCTTTGGCGTCCTCAGGCAGGATACCGTACAAGACATAGTCGATGTAGGGAATCGTCAGTCTTTAAGCTCTAGACCGGCCGACAATTCCAACACTTCTTTGCCTCGACAATCTCCCTTTGACTCCTGATAGTCCTCGAGAGTATTTTTCGGGCAATGCAAGTCGTGACTGTAGACGAATATTTTCTCCATTGCTCCAGCTGGAAGAGCTAGGGAGGCTGCAAGGGATAGAGTGCATCGGCGTGCGCATTTGCCTGCGCGGTACATGGTCGATGTAGAAGTTAGCAAACCCTCGGCCATGCGGATAGTTGCGTTGTAATAGGGTACTAAGTCTTCATGTCTGACTTCGTACTCCCCGCGAATTTGGCTGACGATGAGTTTAGAGTCACCGTATGCCTCGAGATTTTTAACGCCAATCTCATCGGCGAGCTGCATCCCAATCAATAGAGCATTGTACTCCGCCACATTGTTGGAACAAGGCTCCGTTAGCGAGACAGCTCGGGGGATCACATAATTTTGTGGGGAGACAAGTACTACTCCTACCCCCGCCACTACGTGTCCCTTGGGGCTTGTCCTTGATGCACCGTCGAAGAAAAATTGCCACACTTGACTTTCGAACGATGTCTGAGTCAGGTAGACTTCGGCCACTTCGTCTGGGAGATCCTCGTAGACTTTGGCTGCCCTCGGATCTGGGTGTTCAGCTAGGAAGTCTGCCACCGCTTATCCCTTAATGGCTTGCTGCGGCAGAAAGTGCATATCATACTGGGATAGCAACATGGCCCTTTTGCCAGCCGGCCATTTAGTGAAGAAGGCTTTGTCATAAGTAAACCTCAGGGGGTTGACTTTGGATATGACATTTATAGTCTGGCCTACCAGATAGTGTCGCATTTTCTGAATGGCGAACACTAGTGCCAAACATTCCTTCTCGATCGGGTTGTACCGATGTTCGGCTCCGATCATTATTCTACTCAGATAGTAGATTGCCTGTTCTCGTCCTTCCTATCATTCTGAGCTAGTAGAGCTCCCAAAGAATGGTCCATTGTCCGGACGTACACCAGGAAAGGCTTTCCGGACAACGGGGCTGCAAGGACTGGTGTTGGGTGAGGTATTGTTTGATTTCCTCAAACGCTTGTTGGCAAGCATCGTCCCAAATGAACGAGACACCCTTCTTCATCAACTTAGCGAAGGGCTGACATCTTCCGGAGAGAGGTTGAGATGAACCTGCGGATGTACGCCAATCGACCCTGTAAACCCCTGAGTTCCTTGAGGTTTCTCGGGGGTTGCATCTCTTGGATAGCGCGGACTTTCTCCGGATCCAAATGGATTCCTGTGGAAGTCACAACAAATCCTAGGAATTTGCCACTGGCTACCCCCAGGAAGGACTTGGTGGGGTTCATCTTCAATTGATGAGTCCGCATGATGTCGAAGACCACCTTCAGATCAGCTATGTGATCTCCTTTATGCGACTTTTCACCGCAATGTCATCGACATAACATTCCACCGTTTTGCACATTTGCTGATGGAAATGGCATTCATGGCCCTTTGGTAGGTTGCCCCCGCATTCTTCAGTCCAAAAGGCATGACAGTATAGCAATATACCCCTAGAGGAGTCCTGAAGGAGGTATGCTTTTCATCATCAGGATACATTTTGATTTGATTGTATCCTGAGAATCCGTCCATGAAGGACATTCGTTCGAATCCACAAGTATTGTCAATCATAACATCTGTGATTGGCAATGGGAATTCGTCTTTGGGGCAGGCCTCGTTTAGATCGCGGAAGTCGATGCAGATCCGGATCTTCCCGTTCTTCTTGGCGACGGGACGATGTTGGCTACCCAGTCGGATGTTGTTCTTCCCGGATGAAGCCAGAATCGATGAGCTTTCTAACTTCTGATTGAATCGCCTCATTATTTCGGGCGGAAAGTCGCTGCTGTTGTTTGACAGGTTTTACGTCCGGATTGATGTTGAGGCGGTGCATGGCCACTTGAGGATCAAGTCCTGGCATATCCTCGTAATTCCAGGCGAAGACGTCTATATACTCTTGTACAAGAGATATTAGATCCTTCTTCTCCGAAGGTGACAGGCATCACTTATAAGATAGGCTTAGGGTTAGCCTCATTCCTAAGTTGATCTGAACGACCTTGTCTTCTGTGGGTGGCTCACGCTGTTCAAAGCGGAGTGTCCCAAAGAGCATTCAAATGTTTGATCCAAGGATCTGCACCTGCGAGGATCATTTCTTCATCTTCATCCTCCAGGTGGCTTGTGAAACCATGTTCACTGAAAGTTCCTTGAAGATGTTGCCGACACTGACATCTGACTCCCAAGATGACGTGTCTGAAGAGTGATCGTTGTTCGACGATTCTTGAGAACCGGAGGTGATGGGACCGGAGTTGATACATAGCCCAACCCCCTGCGCGTCGATGATAATAATCAGGGGCTTTCCCTTTCGGCACAAACGATCGAAGCAGGGTTCTCCTTCCTTTGCCGAAGTTCAACCCGGGTTGTTGGTTAGATCGTACCCCATTCGTTTCATCATTCTGAGCGCTTTCGATTCATAATGGCGAGCTGAGGGGATTCCTCCTCGCTTTCCGATTCTTCGCGGGGCGTTGGTTCAGTCGTCATTCGCCCAAAAAGGATTGGTTTTGGCCTTTCGTCTTGTCGGAACCATGGATATAGATTCCTGCGCATCACCATTATCCTGGTATGTCCCGAAAGATGATTTTACTGGTACATGCAATGATGTCAAAGCATCCATTGCCGACCAGATGTCATCGTCTACGTCGGTACTAGTATCGACGGTATTTGAATCGATAGCACACGCAGAAAAATACTCAAAGTCTAAATTCTCATTAATATACCAACCGCCTGCATCGTCGGTGGTATTTATCAACATCGAGCTTATTAGTGCTCTTTACAAGTGGTTCCAACTTCCACAGGCACTCTTCTTGCTCGGGCTCAGTGTCAGCCTCATTAACAGGTCTGGCACCTCCAGTTGCGGGGTTTCATCCACCGGATCCTGATATAGGAGGGAGTCCGTGAAATAATTTTCGACCCCTTAAACGGATACCTTTCGGCAACCAACGTTTGCACCTTCCACTCGCGTCAATGTATTTCATGACTTGGTGAAGAGTGGAGGGAACGATGGAGTTGCGGTGGATCCATGGTCGTCCCAGCAGAGATTATAGGAAGTGGTCGGCATCGATGACGTAGCACGTCACCTTCCGACTTGAGGCTCCCAATCGGCACTTGAGCTTGATCTTCCCCATCGGACGGGTGCCGTTGGCATTGAACCCGTAGATGTCATCTGTGTAGGGCTCAGACGGGGGTAGGGATGCCGAGGTGTTGCATGACTCGGCGGGGCATGATGCTCAATGCGGACCCTGAATCTACCTGAATGCGGTTCACCTCAGATGATCCGATATAACCTGTGAAGTACAGGGGTCGATCGCTTCCCTTTAACCTGCATATCATCTGCCGTGAAGGTATGCAGGGAGCATTCTGGGAGGTGTGGAGAAATTCTCTACATCTTCCCTTTGGCACCTGGGTCATAAAGACCCAGCATTTGCCAGAGCTTCTTGTAGAGCCTCCTGGTCGACTTTGATAGTCTTAGAAGCTCATACAGGGTGATCCGCGCCGGGATGTTGGCCAACTGAGCCAAGACATCAAAGCGGTAAGGCGTTGTGGATCCTTCCGCTATACCCTTTTGAAGAGCTCGAGAGAATCGAGTCTCTTTTTGTTTCTCCACTGGTGGCTTCGTGGAGGGCTAGTTGGCTCTGCAGCCGGTTGTGGAGGGTTGCCGTCACTTCTCGCCGTACTGCCTTCAAGTAGGGCTGTCCTGAACGAGTCCCCGTCATTGGTTGGTTGGGCTCTGCGACCAAGGATATTGTTTTCCTCTTCTGAATCAGTCAGTGAGGGAACATCATCCTCTGCTTCTCGGAGGAAGCACATACCACATGGCAGGACGAAGCTTTTGCCTTGCCCTTTGGACTTCCTGTTGGTTACATTAGTCCACTGCTGGCTGTCCACTAGGTCAGGGTGGACCCACATGATTTCCCCTTGAGGCGTAGTAGGGACGGGTACCAAGCCCTTCTCCTCTGCTGCTGGTGAGGGTCTGTGTTGACCACTCTTAGTTCTCCTCTTGGGATTGGGACCACCCCTGCAGGTGCTGGAGGTTATTTTCCAAACTGGAGAACCGACGTCATGTTGGCTGTCACTCCTTCTGTTCTGGTCGGAGTTTCAACACTCCGCGTCAATCAGAGCCTAAAGCATGTCCTTAAAGATGTAACAGCTTCTGGTAGGGTGTCCCAACATCCTGTGGTACAAGCAGTAGTTGGGGTTGTCGGTTCTTGCCGACTTCCTGAGGCGCCTGGCCTCAGGGAGCTTCAGCGCGGTTGCTCTTGTTGGAGTAGCTTGAAGAGCAAATCGACATGTTCCTCCTTGAAGGAATACTGCTTGTTGGCGCGGGGTTGGCTTGAAGAGCCACTCGCTTGGCTGGTTGAGGTTTGGTGGGAGATTTGGTATCCGTCGCCAAATTATCCTTCCGCTTTGTCTGGAGGGAGGTGTCTGCCGCTCGCCTAGTTGACCTCTCCGGCCCGAGGCTTGCCTTCTTCTCCCTGACGCGGGCAACAATCTCTCAGCCTGTTCACCTTGTTGGACTAATTGTTTCCAGGTGCGGCTTTCAGCAACTCCTATTGAGCAAGGAGTGAGGTTTGGAGGTTGTGGCGGCATGTTTCCACCAGGGTGGCCTGGTCATACCGCTTGGACACCGGAGTGCCACGTTCCGAAATCTTTCCACGAAAGATTTGACGGACTCTCCCTTTCGCTGTCTCGTAGCTAACGTGGTGGGCATTGTGACCTCGGAGTCATCTTCGAAGAAGCGTGTTAAGAACAGCTTCTCCAAGTCGCCCACAGTTCTTGATAGAACCTTCCGGGAGTTTCATGAACACTCAAAGGCCAACCCTTTCAGGGTGCCGATATGAACGTCGCGCCAGGATGGCATCATATCTACTACATTCCCAGTTTGGGATTTGAAGTAGTAGATGTGCTGATTAGGGGACCCCTTCCCATCAAGGCTTGGAGGGTTGGGCCTTGAACTTAGAGGGGTACGGGACTAATCCCACTCAGCTGGATAGGGCCGGACCACTCCAGCTTCTTGGAGGTCTTTGCGAGGCAAGGGCATGAGGCGTTCCTCCAATTGAATCATCCTTTTAGCATGAGCCTTCCCTGGGTCTTGGTCGCCCTTTGACGAGGGTTTGGAC